>QLPG01000941.1:0-21835 GCA_003314385.1 Gomphus sp. MG54 | reverse complement strand
CAACCCTTGATAGATGGTTAGTATGTTGGGTGCAAACTTGCATCTTACCCCTGAGAGAGCAATCTCAATATATTGTAATATTATGTCGATTTCGGTATCAAACAGTGTGCTTTTGAACTCTTTATTTTTCTCAATTTTCTTTGTATTTTTATCCTCATTATTGAGGAAGTTATTCGTGTTCTACTATGTACGCTACTTACGGGCGCTTGTCCACGCACGACGCGACTAGCGTGGCCGGCTCCCTGGATTTGGAACCGGCAGCCTGGCTCAAACCTTCGATAGGGTCAAGGGCTGGCTGCAAGGTATATGCGGGTGAGACACGACCCACGCAAGCCTCCCTCCTCAGTTATTGACTATACTGAGGAGGTGAGTTGTATAATATTATGTACAAAGCCTCAGGGCTAATCTCTCTTTTAATTCTTTTGTAAGATAAATTAAATAGGTATATTTTCGAATATACACTCAGTTATTGACTATACTGAGGAGATAAATTAAATAGCTGCCTAAAGAAATCTTCATTCCTACTGTATTTGCTCATAATCTCATCATAGTATGGTAACCTTATCTTTCATGAGAACTCAAATTAAGGTATTTAATCCCCTCCAACATGTCCAGAACTTGATTACACTCCAATGCATGCCACTTCCTCTGCTCAAAAAGAAAACATCCTCTCCTTGGCCTGTCATGGTCATTCTATTGTACTATTGCCTCAAGACTTTGCCTCAGCCAGTCTACAGTATCCAGGACTCACAGAACTCTCCATGCCAACCAGCCCTGCTCCTCTGGAGGTTGTCTCCCCAAGCTTTCCTCTAGAGATCAACATGCTATTTTAACACAAATTGCTACTGACAGAGCTACCAATGCTACTCAGGTTACCAAACACATCAATACAATTATCCCCCACCCAGCCTCCTCAGAAACAGTCAGAAGAGATCTCAGGAAATGTTCATTCAAGGCTGTGGTGAAGAAGAAAAAGCACTTCCTCAGTACAAGGCATAGACAGCTGAGGTTGGCCTTTGCTTTGAAGCACAGAGAGTGGACTGTAGAGGACTGGAAGAGGGTCAGTTGGTCAGATGAGACCAAAATCAACAGGTTTGGGTCAGATGGAAGGCAGTGGGTCTGGAAACAGAAGGGGGAGGGGTTGGTTGAGAGAGAGGTGCAGGGGACAGTCAAGTTTGGAGGGGGAAACATTATAGTATGGGGGTGTATGGGATGGAATGGTGTTGGCCAGCTTGCAGAGATTGAAGGGAAGATGGATGCTGATCAGTTTGTGTCCATTCTTCAGGACCACCTGCTGCCCATCCTAGAGAAAAGTGGAATTCCTGAGGAACAGTAATTTTTCAATAGGACAATGACCCAAAGCACAAGTTAAAGAAGGCCAAGAACTGGATGGAAAACAACAATATCACTCTCCTTAACTGGCCTGCACAGTCTCCAGACATGAATCCTATTGAGCACCTCTGGCATCATGTAAAAAACAGGCTTAAGGAGTATCCAACACGACCCAAGGGAGTTTGGCAAATTTGGGAGAGAGTAGAGGAGGTATGGAATAACATACCACCAGAGGTGTGTCAGAAGTTGATAGAGAGTATGCCTATGTCAAGTGCACAAACTGAGTATCCGGTAACTTGGCAGTGCCAACCGAATGACCAGTCTAACTCCACGTGCAAGTGACCAATCCACACATATGTCACTTGGTACATCGGTCTCAGCTCAGCACATTCATCTTCCACATTCCCCATCCCTATTCCTCACCCACTCTTCACCACTCATTATCTATTAATCCCACCCTGTCCACTCCTCATTTGTCGGCCCATGCTACCTTGGGACATTTTACCATTGTTTTATCTTTGGCAATGACCCTATTGTCTTATATCCAGTCACTCTCTATTATTCTATTTTGGCCACATTGCTATTTTCATTGTTCTATTCTCATCCACATTCCTTATTCTATTCTGGATCACTGTGGACAATACTCCCACATGATTCTTCATACATTATTGTTCTCCATTCCTTATGTCACCCTGTTCCACATCTCACTTCTTAACCAATATAAGTAGTGAATGTATGTAGATAGTTCTTCACTCTGAATATCAACTTGGTTCAAGTTCTCTAGTCCCCCCTTTTTCCATCTAAAGTCCCTTACTAGGGCCAACACTCTTGGCACCCTCCCATGTCCTTCTTCTGTCCAAATTAGTGGCATGCATAGAAAAGCAGGGTGAAACACACGAGTACATTGAAGCCTAGTGACCTTGATCAGTCTGCAGGACTTGGCCAACTCCCATCCACACTATCGGCATTACCGAGACTTAACAGCCTAGAACACTTGAGGCAGTAATTAAGGTTAAGGGGGGCAACACCAAGTACTAGAATTACAACTTACTATTTCTCTGATACCCTCTCACAAAACTGAGTCAATGGGCCCTTGATTTGAATTACCCATATCTTTATCACCCCTGATTGGAATTACATAATTGTTAATGGTTGCATAGCCCTGATCAGATTCTTTCATTGATGCACCAATACTTTTTTCATATATGTTTTACATTCAAAGCTATTCAATGAATAGTCCAAAAGCACCAACCATTGACTCAGTTTTGTGAGTCACTGTATTACAATAAAAATCAATGGAAATTCAGATCTCCAGGAACATTACATTTGACAGCTCAGATAACAGATTGCATTCAATCCTGAATGAAGAATACAATGTGTCGCTTGAGGGGGAGATTACACCATGTGAGCAACCACCTAGCCCAATCACATTTCCCCAAAATATGGAAAATCAGGAGCCATGAAAAAGTACCAGCACCAGAGGTATGGCACAGTACCCAAAACACTGGCAGACTAGATTACTGGCTACTTCATTCAGGGGAACCATCCACATGGCCTGATCAGGTGCTAATTAGCTGGAAAATAGTCACAGAGCCAGGGAATTACACAGAACCAAGGGATTACATAGAACCTGGGAATTACATGGAAGCAATCACATGGATTGACTTGGCAATCTGGAACGAGGTGATAATTAATGAAATGGAGCAACATGACACAATAGGAACATGGGAATAGATTGAATTGCTGGCAGAATGGACAGTGATTGGCTGTTGCTGGGTATATGCTACAAAAACACAAATAAATGGTGATTTTGACAAGGCAAAAGTGCAGCTTGTAGAATAAGGGTTCACACAAAGGCCAGGAATGAATTATTTTGAAATATCTTCCACTGTTGTCAAATTCAACTCACTCCAAACTTCATTGGTGATTGGAAATGCACTTAATTGTGAAATTGAAATGATGGACATCAAGGGCACTTACCTCAACTCATCACTCAAAGAGGAAATATATATGTGCCAGCCTAAAGGTTTTGATGATTGAATGACTTGGGGCTTTTTTCAAAGAGCCAAAAAGACATGGAACATACCAAAAGGGAATTAAATGCTGAGTTCAACATGAGGGATCTGGGAGAAATGGAGCAAATTTTAGGAATCAGGGTTGAGAGGGACAGGGAAGCAGGGACACCCAATATATCTCAAGAAACATATATTGACAAATTGCTCGTTCAATTCTGCATGCAAGATGCCAACCCCACATCAATGCCACTCAATAAAAATATGAAATTAACTACACCAGAGGAGGCAATGAGCTCACCAGAAATACCATATGCCAAGATAATTGGATCATTAATGTATGTGGTGCATGGCTCTTGCCCTGATATATACATTGCGATTCAATACCTGAGTCAATTCACTACATTATTGTTAAATCGACGTGTCAGGTGCTTAGCTAGATACTTGCAGAAGGGTTTCCGGAGGTTCCAAGTTATTAACGAGAGGGGGTTCTTACTCCTGAGGCAGAGGGACTAGAGGTCGTGGGTTCACAGTCGGAAATGGAAAAGGACAGAAGGACAGGAAGTGCTGGGGGCTTGGGACTGTTCATGGTATTAGGTAGTCCAACTAGTCGTTCAAGTGGTTCAAGGTTGCAGGGACTTGGCTTCAACTTATGTGTTGTGCCCTCCTCGATTGTCTGTCCCTAATTTCAGGAATTTGGAGAGTTTACTGGAACTGAATCAGAAACTACGATGCAGAATTAAGTCGATATTCGTACTGGTGAATGGTCCAGTCAACTGGTATCTTATATACATGTATCTAGTCCTTGTACTAACTTTGCCAAATAAAGACAAGGTGAGGAAAGAGTACGAGGGGCTAATACAGAATGAAGAACAAGGGAGTGAGGTATGCGATGATCCTATGCATCGTTTATGAAAAGAGCGGAACCTTGGTCTTGGAATCTCAGAGGTTTGAGATTTTGGAACTTTGGGTTGGTACAATGGAATTTGTGGAAAATGATTGTTCAGACTTTGAACGGTTGGAAAGGTCCCGGAAACAGTGACAGCTCCAACCTTGACACACCATCATGAATTTTTGCTGCAGGACTCGGCACGCTGTTTTGGACTGGTATCAAGCAGGCAGAACTGAAAGAGCTAGGTTTGCGAGAAGTACGAATCAGGCGAATGTCGTCTCTGTTGCTTGCCCCCATTTTGCATGTTGATCTCCCTCCATTGCAAGGGCTCGGTACCTGAAGAATTGCGAGAAAATCAGCAGGCTCTTAGACAATCTTGGAGGTGAACAGTGTCTTGTTCATCTGCTGTGACCAGGCCATCCCCGAAATGAGCCCCTTTCCGGATCTCATTGGGCTGCTATGAGCGTTTTCAATTGCGCCGTGAGCTCATTCAGTGCCATCTGTAAGAACTCACATTTGCTCACATCATCTGTCGCCTTTCGTCTCTTTCCTTCCAATCCTACAATGGCAGGAACTGCTTCAGCGAACATGAAGCAATGTGTTGTTTCTAGTCCCCCTCCAAGCTTACAAATGTCTCTACAGCCTAACACATCCAGAAGGGAATTAAAGGGGGTCAAACAGTATCTTGAGAACATCGATGCAAGAAAAGTCAAAAAGGTGTATGGCATAGGACAATACATGTCATGGGATGGAGATAGGAAATCTCAATCTGAGACTAATATCACCTTTCAAACCAAATCACAGGCGAGTAGTGGAGAGCCCACAAAGTATATAACAATTGTGGCCTGCAAGAGGCGATTGGATGCAATAACAGTTGTGGCACCGAGAAGCGATCAGATGCATACGTCACATACAAATCAACTAGTTGGGAGGATGAGACGGCCAAGACTATCATCGAAAGGATGATTGCTTCCCTGTGATCAAAGGGGACTTGGTGAGTAACAAACATGTCATCTCAGATATATGATCACTGACCGACATAAAACAGTTGATAGGCTAGAATAGGCTGAAATCTGGACTGAAATTGTTTTATAAGAGCGAATAAAAATTAAGCTATGCAGACCCATTCCATCGAACTCAAGAATTTTACCTATCAAAATCATTTAGGTATGTCAAGGCACAAACAAAGACAAACATGTGACAAATCAGTCAGTCTAACACTCTGACATATTCCGAGAATAAGCTTTAAGATATAAATACCTAAGAATAACTGTTGAACTCTTCATATTCTTTGTCCCCATCAGACACCGGAGACTTGCATGGTCTCAGATCACAAGTTAAGTCCTCGGCAGATCCACGATATGTGTTCGGACCGATCACAATGACACCTGGCTTTGGGCCAAGGACCTGCAATCGCCAATAGTGCTTCATATTCGATCTAGCCTACCCAGCCACGAGTCAACACCCCGTGAAACTTGAGATAAGAAGGCGCATCGGCGAAAACTGTTGCCCGAGCTAAATCGTGATCATCATGGATCTCCGTAATTTGTTCCACATAACTGGCGCTGAAACACTGACACAGATAATAGCGCTTAACCATGGCACTGGCGTGGATAGTGAGGTCTATCGTCTCCGTCTGGGTTTTTTAGACCGGTTCCCACTTGGAGGACTCACCAAAGGAGGTCCAATCATGCGGAACGGAGTGCCACTCTGCGTCCTGATAGCCAGGATGAGTGCAAGGATCATCTCCTTCTGAATTTATGTTGTCAGGAAATTGGGCGGTTAGCATGAGAGGTAATATCTGCGCCTTGTAGTTTGGTGTAGCAGATTAGATTTCTGTGAGTTTTCCCAGGGAAGAATATTGAATTGTCGGTTTCATAAATAGAAGAATATTCTTCGATATTTCTTGGTTATTTTATCTGTATTTATTGTGAAGGAAAATATTGCTATATTGCAATTCTACTGGAAGCTGAGTCCTGGGTTTAGCCTCCCCTTAGGCGCCATTCTGGGAAACCGGCCTGGGCGCCAAAGTGCTGGTTTATGGAATTGTGGTCCTCCCACAAGGTAAAAATAATAGGTGGTGAAATGTAAAAATGTTATTTAGTACTGAGAACTTAACTCTCGATCCAGGTATTGGTGCGATGAGTTTCTGGGGTTTTTATCCAAAATAGGAAAGTGCGATGCCCGGCGCTTAACCTTTGGTTCAGTGTGGAATGTAGTTTTGGTGATATCTTGAGTTCTAGTGAGAGTGGGGATGTAGAAAGGTAATTTCTACTTGTCTGTGTTTTAGGTTGATACATCTAGGTATTTATAAGAAATGAAAAGCTGTGTAACAGTGAAAAATTATCGGAATGTAATCGGAGGCCATTCTGATATGGCCGGGTGCGTGATGGAACGTGGGTATGTGGGCAAGGAAAAAGATTTGGGCTGTGCCCTGGAAAAAGATAGAAGAACTGAGAAAACTAACATATTAAAATACTGTGCCCATCAATAATCTTCCATCCATCAACCCTGAGGAACTATTTGGGTTCTTGGGTCAGGTACCAGGCCAATCAGGTGGTATTGATCCAAAAATGTCCCTAAAATTGTGGAAATATTCCTATAGGTCCTTTATATTGTCTTTGAACCCTGTGAGAAGTTTCCCCTTGAGGGGAATAGAATTGGGGGAAATGTTTGGGTTTTAGTGTTGAAATGAACAGAAAAATATATATATCCACTCAAAAATTGCATTGGTTCTAACACGCCCCTCCCCAATCTAAGACCCCAACTACCTTGGATCGATCTTGAGGATCAAAGAGAATGTTGCGAAGGGAGATATCTGGATGGTGAAGTACCAACGGAGCATATGGTGATGGAGGTATAAAATAGGGAATGAGGGCGGAAAGAAGTTGGAGGAACTCCGAAAACTGCTGTGGGGCAGCTCGAGGTTCTGACAGACACCGTGAAAGTTAGTCAGTCGCAAGATTATGCCATTCCTCCAATGCATGCAAGACTTGGCGTTCTAAGTGCGTATGCCAGAGTTGGGATACGGACTTGTACGGCCCTCCTAGAAGTGTTCCAGTGATTGTGATGAGTTCACTAACAGCAAAACTGCCATCATTGTTTTGTGTCAGCCTCCCGATCTGATCAAAGTGTATAAGCTTTCTAAGGGAGGCCTGTAATCTTGCCAAACATTTGACAACGGAGAGTTGTTCCGTCGGACTCATTGCGTCCAGCCCTCTAAGATCGCCTCTATCATTTTCGGGAGAGTTTAACTTTATTCCGTCGATGTGATCCATTACAACATAGGGTGCTCTGGCAAGATTGGTAAACGTAAGATCCCACACATAAATCTGAGGGACAGGGATTTCAGGATATAATCCCGAATCCCTAACGAAGAAAATGGTCGCAATTCCTGAACGTTTGGTGGCTGGGACGAAATATTCCTCTTCGCAATTGGGAATACTGGCTGCATAGCAGGATGAGTCAGAGAATATAAGTTTGTAAACCGTGTTGCAGCTGCCTCGACCGAGAAATGAGATTCATGTACAGGAAGTTTTAGAGAGTTGCGTTGAAACGCATGTGACGAGACCGTTCAGGTCGGGCCAATCGACTTTACGAAGGTCTTTGATCTGACACTGGAATGTCGGCCGACATAATGAACGTGTGCCCTGGTGGAGATTCAACTGTAGATGCTCGACATTACGCCGCCAATAAAACCCGCATCATCCGATTAGTCTTTCCCAGAGCATGGATTTTCACTTGTTTGTAAGCTCTCTCTTAGCTTCTCACCAAAGGTCAACTCGACCTCGTTGCCTCTCAATGCGTCTTGTACGTGCGGTGTCATCATTATACACAGAACTCTGAGTTTGATTTGGAATAATGTGATAATTTAGTTTCCCACCCCCGCACATCCTTCCCTCGAAACAGTCTCAGTGACACAAGAGATTAGAAAGATTTATGCTCCAGATTTCTTTCCAAACCGTACATTCTTGATTCAACCCCACTTTCCCTATTGACTAATCCTATATTAGCGAACTCGGTCCGTCTGCCTTTGGGAAATACTGCGTATTGGCTGTTCGGTCCGGATCAGGGCCCAAAGGTACTACATTCGTAACTTGAATCTACATTATATACTATCATTTAGGTGGTGCTCATCCATGGCCTCTCTACGCCTGTACCGATATGGAAATACCTCACACCATTCCGATCCGAAAATGGGTTTAGGGTCCTTGTATACAATTATCTGGCTTTTTACTTCATATCACCATATAACTCATCCGGATAAATAGATCTCTTTCGAAGAGGGTACAGTGAAGCCCCAGAAACCATCTATAATGCCGACCTTTATACAACACAGCTTGTACTGCTCCTTCAGCACGTGCAGTTTTCGAATGCTCATATCGTAGGACTTTCCATGGTACTTAAATCTTTGCCCACCAGTCCAACATGTCTCTTGCTTTGATTGTTGTCCAGGGAGGCGGGATCGCAGCAGCTTTCGCCGCGACAATCCCCAGTCTTGTGAGTGAAAAGGTGGTATTCATATCTTCAGCTGGTGTAATGGATGTATTAACCCGCTACTCCTTGTATTTGATTTATAAACTGATCATTGACTCTTAAGCCACCTGAAAGGTTAGCCAAGATGGAGGTTCAGACAGTCAAAGGATCAGTTTTTTACAATCATCTTGACTTGACGTTTAACATCTCGTGTTGTTCAGGAGATTGGCCTTTTAATGCCTAATCCTTCAAGCATGACGGACCAGGTTTTCCAATTTAGTGACTACAAAGAAAGATGATTGAATATTGGGAACAGCTTAGAACATTCCAGACTGAATGTCTTCCGGGATATGCAGAGGCATTAACATCTTCTATAAAGGATGGTCCAATTCACGACATGGATAACATTTTTAAAGCCATTTCTGAAACAGCTCGTTTGAAGTGTCTTGTCATTCATGTGGACTTCTTGCATATGTTTTTAGACATCAGCTGACCAATGTACAGGGAACCAATGACGCTACTGTGCCCATCAGGTTTTGAGAGAAGATAAAAGCGCTCCTCCCTGAAGCTGAGTTCCTTTCTGTTGAGGGTGCAGATCATGACATGATCCTCGCGGAAAAATATTGTGAGGAAGTTCGAGTCATTGTACTGAAGGTCTTGCAAAGCTGATTTACAATAAATTAACGGCATTGGAGAACATTTCATGAGCTCGTAGTTTTGATGTCTTGATTATCAAGCATGTTTGAGCCAGGAACGATGGATCTGTTCACTGCATCCATAATAATTTTCTTCCTCCGAAATTGTCTAGCTGTGAAATGAGTGAATATCATCAATCTATATTTATACCAACCCCACTGCGAGCTCGGCAGTGATTTTTTGCTTCAATCGTTTTGATGTGAATCGCTGTAGGTATCATTACTGATATGCTCTTGAGCACGGGACAGAGTGTTCCGATGACCATGTGTTAACTTCGTATTCAGAAATACAAAATGCACTGTTCAGGTACACGTCTATTTTGTGCTTTTTCGGCTAGTAATGGGGGTATGGCAGATCTTGACCTCGTGATACCTCGCTCAGTTTTCGTCGGGGATGGCGGCTCGGCCTAAATTTAAATCAGCTTATGGGATTTTCGGACTTGAACACACAAAGAAATTCATAGATTCACAAATGTGGTCGTTTCCAGGAGTATCATCTCCTTTTTCAGATGTAAACACCGTTGTGTTTCGTCGTTGAACAAAGAGTTGTACGTCCATTCACATTTGCCTTGCAGATGCTAGTGGCGATGTCTCTTTTCACATCGGCGCCAGTAAATTCTCTTGTAAGTAGAGCTTGTGACCATTGTATTTCTCCTCACAAAAGTTTATCCATTGTCTCATGATGACTAGGGCCAATATTCTCACAATTAGAAGGTAGAATCACACATGAGGCTACATAGGATTCCATCCAACGTGATTCTGCCACCGGATGTGACCCGGGCACTCGCCAAGGAGTAATCCAGGAGATATCTACCTGGATGGATGCAGGTAATAACAGGCCAATATGTTGGCTCTTCGGACCTGCCGGATGTGGTAAAACAACAATTGCGCACACGATTGGGGAAAAATATGAGAGCAGGGATCCGCACTTGGAGGTCCTATATCTCAAAGGAAGGCTGGCCGCTGGTTTTTTTTCCCGAACTCAGAAGGATCAAGACATTGAGACGCAATGTTTCCCCACGATCGCGTATCAGCTAGCTATTTCTCTCCCTAATATGCGGGTTTGCAGAGAGAGAGTAGGCACTCTGTGCATTCCTACGCACGTGTTACTACCAAACCAAGAACGAAGAGTGCCGCGCAAATGTTGCATATTCGTGATTTTGCTCCGTCGCAGTGGCAACCTGTCAATCGCAATCAATGTGGCGGCGCAATGACGTCATCGGATGTGATCACGATACTGACACCGGTCCGGCCTGCTGCTATTCGTGATCGGGTTCCGTTCTCGGAGAGAAATCATGATCGGCACGAAAGACAATAGTAAAAATAATATGGAAACCGCGTGACGTTCCGGGGTGAACTGGCCGATCAGGTATAACCTGATCCGCCATCTATCATCCTGCTCCGTCGTTATGCCGTTTGTTGATCCAACAAATGAAAAAAATTCGCACTAGTGCAACGAAGGTGTACAGTTCCCAGTCGGAGGGAGCTCCAGGTCAATTTTTTTTCCACTTTCACCAGAGAATGAATTAATCGAAAACTCACAGGTGTGTCTGTAATTAAGGGGAAACCCACTGAGCACGTTTAATGTTGTTTCACGCCACAGGCTACCATTCGTTGTTTTAGCCTCGAGAATACAGCCGTTTGTTTCAACACAGCCAATTAGAATGGATGGATGAATGGTATACCAAAAATCTTTTCAGAGCTTACTCGACCATAGCACGATAGGTGCTTATGAAAATCCATCAATAGTTCTGTTCTTTGAATTTCAGGGTCAGATGTGCTGTAATTTGCATGTTGAATTGACGGTGCGCCGAAGTCCAAATTTCGCCAAATTCAATGCTGGTCACATGGGTATCACACAACAACTATGTAAAATGTACACCAATACCCCAAGCTTTAGCTCTACTTGAAACTTTTGTGGAGTTTCTCCAAGTTCTATCTTACAGTCAAACACTAATTCAGACTTGTAACACAGACTAAAGCATGTTTAAATCAATTGATTAGGGGCTGTTGGCCATTGTGGAGATTACACCCTCAGTAAGAGGTTGGTAATTGAAAACAGCAAAGTGTGTTTGTTCTTCACCAATAATTTAATGCTATATGGCAACAAACTATATGGTGCCCCTAATTTATTGCACAAACCACCTAATTTTGATGGCACAACAAGTTTTGAAATTAACAACATAATGACCACAATATTCATTATTAAGTATTAATTGAGGCTGCATGATGCACTAAATATATCCAACCTACAGAATCCCAAGGGCATTGACCAATATATCAACTTTGTAAAAACTGCAATATGGCAGTTTGAATTCCCCCATCAAATTTCTCATCCCAGATAATCAGGCTGCTAGAAGTAAACATTCTTTGAGTTTCTTTGCAACATGGAAATCTTCCTGTACCCTGTAATTTCAAGATGAGATTAGGGTAAGTTGGAAAAAATTGATAAGAGAAGTACATGGATTATAAGACAGTTCAAATGAGGGGTCCGAAATCACTTTCAAAGCATTCTCTATCTGCTGAATTAGACCATTCAGGAAGGTAGATGCCAAGGCTTGTTGGAATCCTGGAAGATGTTTGCACCAAGGTTTTTATATTTATGATAGTTAAAGCTGAGCCTGGCTATCAACAGAGTAGGCCTACATTTTCAAAGAATCCTAAAGGATCATTACAGAAATACTGATTTCCTGACCAACTTAAAATGATAAATATTAAGACAGCATAATTGAAGAAAGCCATCCTGTGACCCGCTTGGCTGTCACTTGAAACATAGCAGCAGATTGTCAGGGGACGACCCTCTCTGAATCCAAAACAAAGTCTAAAATCCTATTTCAGACTCTGACCAACTCCGAGGCTAAAAACAGACCAAAGGGTCAGATCCTGACCCAGGTCCAAGTCCTATCTCGGACTCCACTTCAAACTCTGAGGTCAGGAGACCAGAACTAGGAGATCACCGAGCAGAGATTTGGAAGGGATTTAACATGAGAAATGGAACCCAGAATAAGCACCTGAGCCTCGGACTTAGTACCAGGAGGTTGGCTCTACAAACTCCGATGTATTGATTTGTAAACTAGTGCACAGACCACTTACATAAAGGGTATAAGAAGGGCTCACCTGCAGCAGGATCCTTAGACTTTCCTCTTTGGATTCCCCCTGCTTAGGTAAGAGCCCCACATGTACTTAGGTAGTCATAATTAAAAGCTTTGGATTCCCCCTGTTTAGCTCTTCTGTGAGATACCTCCAGTCGATGCCAAAGGGTTGCCCTTACAGCAGGAAAGTCTCCCCCAATAAGGACCAGGAGCCGTGCTGCAGTACAGTCATAGGTAGTTTCGGACTCAACGGAAACGACTTGGAGAGCACCAACTCCTGCACGTACTTGACACCAGACTCCCCCTCCTCTATAGCCATAACCGCAGATAACCCCACCCATCTCACCTTTGGCATGGACCCTGATGAACGACTGCGGAGGTTAGAACACAAATTGGCAGAAAACCAAACAGAATGCCGCAATAAGTGAAGCCCTCAGGGCGATCATGACCAAACTAAATGACCCCATGCATCAGGGGTTGAACCCTAAAGATTTAGAGGATGACTCAACACCGAGTGCATGTTTTTCAGACCATCGGAGCTCCACCATCTCACAAGGAAACTCCAGGGTCAGGCCTGCACCTCTATTGGACTTTGACGGAGATAGAGAAAAGGGGAGGGCCTTCCTCAACTCCTGTAACATATACTTCGTAATCTGTGGAGATCAGTTCCCTAATGACCAGGCTCGGATACACTGGGCTCTCTCCTACTTCAAGTTCAACAGAGCAGCCTGCTTTGCAAACAAAATACTCCAAAGTGAGTGGAACAGACATTCTCACTATTTGGACTGGAAAACCTTTGAGTCGGACTTCGTGTGACATTTCTGCCCAAAGAACGAGCAATTCTCTGCCCTCACACAATTAGAAGGGACAGGCTGGTACCAAGGCAGAGACTCCATAGAGGAATACATTGACCGGTTCACAGAGCTGATAGATCTAGCGGAGTACCACGATGACAAGATGGTTGTAATCAAGTTCCACTGAGGTCTCGAACCGAGGATACAGACAAAAGTTGCCCTCTTAGGAAGTGGGATGCCAAGCTTTAACGATCCCAAAGGATGGTATGAAGCGGCTCGGAGGGTCTCCTGGGACCAAGAAGCCAACGAGGCATTCGTGGAGGCCCACTGCAACCAACTTTGGACTTCCACCTGCCCAACCAGTGCACTCCCAAAGTTGGTTCTCAGAGTGCCGAGGATGACAACACTACCCCTCATCTTCCAGAACCACCCTGATGAGCCCCTGCATCACCTCCCATTACACAGAGAGAAGCTCCAACCCGAATGGAGGTAGACTGGACCCGAGCTAAGGGTTCCACCCTTGGAGTCTGCCACCGATGCCGGAAACCTGGGCACTACGTATGGGACTGTCCATTATCCTTCGACATCTGAACAATGAGTACAGAAGAAAAACTGGAATTACTTCCAGAGCTTCTGAACCTTGTAGGAACGTCAGAAGTAATACCAAGGGAGGTACCAGAAGACCCAGAAGTAACCGAAGGATGGGAGGAGAAAGGAGAAGGAGAGCATTTTGGGGCTGGCAGTGGGTGAATCATGTGCCCCTGCTGCCTGTACATAATATGTTCTCATGTTTGGAGGAAAAAAGTGACATGATCTCTACACATTCCCTCTCAGAAGAGAAACCACCTACAGACACACAAAAATCAGAGGCTCCACCGAAACAGTCTCGGATACGACTTCAAAAATGGGAGAGGCGACTTCTGAAGAAATATGTGATCACTACCACCCCAAGTCCAAAATCCCTGGTCATCAAGGTTGAGATTCAAACAACGGACACAGTGGAAGTCAAGTCAGGGCCCACTCTTGTAGATTGTGGGGCCACAGGGCAGTTCATGGACAAAAGCTATGTAGAGAAACACCGACTCACCACTCAGAAACTCCAGAGGCCCATCCCCATTTACAATGTAGATGGATCGCCAAATGAGGCCGGAGAGATAATTGACGTGAACCTCCGAGTAGATGGACACATGGAGCGCACCTTGTTCACAGTCACCAGCTTAGGAAAACAGGACCTTATCCTGGGCTTTACCTGGTTGGAGGAGCATAATCCCAAAATCAATTGGCAGACTCGGAAGATTATCATGAGTCGGTGTCCAGAAAAATGTCACCAATTCTGAGTGGAGGTACGAGATGAATGCAAGAGGGAAAGGATGCTAAAAAACCAGATCTGTGAATGTCGGACCGGCCTGTTCCTGAAACTCTGGGAGGGAGAAGGTCAAGAGGAAGGAAGTGAGGAGGAAAATGAGAAGAGTGAGGAGCAGAAAGACCTGCTGGATGACCTAGAGCATGGGGACAGGGTGATGTGCGTGATGCTCCTGTGGGGGGAAGAACATATCAGATTCCAGAGTATCTCCCAGAATTTGAGAGTGTCTTTGCCAAGGAATCCTTCGACGAGCTCCCCGATAGGAAGGTTTGGGATCATGCCATTGAACTAGAACTAGGGGCTAGTCTGGTTAACTGCAAAGTGTACCCCATGTCCCTGTTGGAACAAGCCGAGCTAGATGTCTTCATTCAGAAGAACCTTCGGACAGGACACATCAGACCTTCCAAATCTCTGATGGCATCTCCGGTCTTCTTCATTCAAAAGAAAGAAGGATCCCTCTGACTCATTCAGGACTACCGAAAGCTGAATGTAATGACAGTAAAAAACCTATACCCACTGTCCCTCATTCCAGAGCTGGTGAATCAACTCAGAGGAGCCAAGTATTTTACAAAATTGGATGTCCAGTAGGGATATAACAATGTCTGAATCAAGGGAGGAGATGAATGGAAAGCCACCTTTTGGACAAACCAAGGGCTGTTTGAACCGCTCGTAATGTTCTTTGGACTAACAAACAGTCCTGCCACCTTTCAGACAATGATGAATGACATCTTCCAAGACCTCATCTTGGGGGGACTTGTTTGCATATACATCGATGATACCCTCATCTACTCTTGGACTTTGGCAGAACATCGAAGGATCACACGACAGGTGTTAGAACACCTCCAAGAACAAAAAATCTACCTTTGGAGGGAGAAGTGCAAATTTGAAAAGACATGGATCGAGTATCTAAAACTCATTATATCAGAGGGGAAGGTAGAAATGGATCCGGTCAAGGTCCGAGGAGTGATGGAATGGCCAACTCTGGAGAACAAAAAAGAGGTCCAGCCATTCCTCAGATTTTCCAATATCTACAGACACTTCATCAAAGACTTCTCCCTTTACGCTCGACCGCTCTTTGATCTCACAAAGAAAGAGGAATGGTGGAGATGGGGAGAGAAGGAGGAAGCAGCACTCAGGAAGGTGAAGCAACTCATGACCTTGGCACTGATACTCACCTTCCTGGATGACTCTTGGATGTATAGAGTGGAAGCAGATGCCTCGGACTTTGCTACAGGGGCCACCATCTCGCAACCGTCACCGGAGGATGGAATGTGGCATCCAATTGCCTTCTATTCCCAAAGCCTAAACCCAGTAGAGAGAAACTATGAAATCCATGACAAGGAAATGCTGGCCATCATCCAAGCCCTGGAGGAATGGCGGCACTTCCTAGAAGGGACCCAGCTCCAGTTTGAGGTCTGGATGGACCATAAAAATCTGGAATACTTCCGGACCTCTAAAAAGGTACCAAAGGCAGGCCCAATGGTCCCCCTTCCTCTCCCACTTTGACTTCACACTCTATCACCAACTGGGCCGAAGTATGGGCAAGGCACATGCACTCTCTAGAAGATCAGACCATGGGTTGGGATTAGAGGACAATGAAAATATGACCCTCCTCTGGCCAGAGCTGTTTATGATCCAAGCTCTGGAAGGAATCACAGCAGTCGGGGAAGAGAAAGACATCCTCCTTGACATACAAACGAAGCTTCGGACCTCAGGCCTGGAAGACCCAGTAGCCAACGCCATCATAGAGCTCCGACGGGGGCATGCCAAGTCTATTCGATCTGCAGAATGGATGGAATGGGATGGCCTCCTCCATTTCTGAGGGAGAATATATGTCCTGAATGATCCAGACCTTTGGAGGTGCATCATTTCTCAGCACCACAATACATGAGTGGCTGGGCATGCAGGGAGAAGGAAAACACTAGAGTTGATCTCCAGGAATTACTGGTGGCCCCAGATGTCATGATATGTGGGACAATATGTGAAAACCTGTGACTCCTGCATACGAACCAAAATCCGATGGCAACCTCCGATGGGAGAGCTAGAGCCGCTCCCTATCCCAGAAGCTCGATGGGACATGGTCAGCATAGACTTCATAGTAGAGCTACCCAATTCCCATGGACACAACATGGTCATGAATATAGTTGATTCAGTAAGCAAAAGGGCCCACTTCCTCCCCACACACACTACTATCACAGCACTGGGGGCCGCATGGCTCTATCTAACACATGTGTGGAAACTACATGGACTCCCAAAGCAGGTAGTTTTTGACCAAGGCCCTCAATTTATCTTGGAGTTCACTCGCAAACTCTACCGACTCCTAGGGATCAAGCTCACAACAAGAACAGCTTACCACCCACAAGGAGATGGGTAAACAAAATGTGTCAACCAAGAGTTAGAGCAGTATCTCCGAGTCTTTATCAATGAGCAATAGGATGACTGGGATGAACTCCTACCAATGGCAGAATTCCAGTACAATAATCATGCACACTCTGCCACACAGCAAACTCCTTTTATGTTAGACACAGGACAACACCCATGAATGGGCTTCAAACCACAACAGCCGAAGTCACAGACAGAGTCAGAAAATGAGTCCAAAGACTGAATGGAACAGTCATTAGAGGAGGCAAAGTTGGCACTGGCAAAGGCAAAGGATGATATGGCACAGTATTACAACCAACACTGAACTCTGGCACCAGAGTACCAAGTCAGAGACCGAGTGTTCCTAGATGCCTCAGACATTTGAACAAAATGGCCCTCACAGAAACTAAGTAACCGATACTTAGAACCCTATACAATTCTACAAAAGGTGGGGAGACATGCCTACAGACTCCAACTTTTACAATCCCCATCCCGGCTCCACCCAGTTGTTATATCCAAGATATAACCCCGACATCTCGGATGCCCAATATCGGGCGCTATGAAGAATCACCCTCCGAATCAAGTCCGAGCCAGTCTCGTCACCTCCGAGTCTGAACAGCATCGACACCCTCAGACCTCGGATATCCTTCCTTTCTCATCAAACAATAGTCTTGTTGTCTTATTGTAACACCAGATGTATATTTCTCTTGTTCCCCGTTTTCGTTCGTCTTGTTGTTCTCTTGACTATTCCTAATTAGTTACAATAAGGACTGCATGTATAAATACCTCCAGACTTCTGTACTATACCTTAGTTCGAATATCGACTTGTATTCCCACTCACTCTTGAACTCCGAAAACTTATCTTCTCCGAACCTCCGAAATAAAGGACTGACAATCAAGGAGGGCACAACATTAAAGTTGAAGCCAAGTCCTTACGACTCCGAACACACGACTTGGACCGACTTACATCAGCTCGGACCTGACGCGAACTTGGACACTAACACCAGTCTTCAATGTGGTCAAGCTCCTTCCAGCTCCCAAATATCCAATTCCAGGACAAAAGTCAGAACCACCTCCACTGTCAGAGTTAATAGATGGAGAGGAACATTATGAGGTAGAAAAGGTGTTGGGTAGTCGTTTGATGTGGGGAGGACTCTACTTTCTAGTCAAATGGCAGGGGTATGGATATGAGGAGAATACATGGGTGAAGAAAGAGGACATGAACGCACCTGCCAAAATATGAGAGTACTACTTACAACACCCCAGAGCGCCTCAGAGAATTTGAGCAACAGCCTTTGAATCTGTCAGGAGCCGGATACTGACGGACTTCGGTACTGCTGAAAGGGCGTTGTCGAAAGGTCGGGCGGACTATGGCCAAGTCCTGCAGGCCAAGAGTAGTGGCGTTGGCTTCAACGTACTCGTGCATTGCGCCCTACTTGCCGTGCGTGCCACTGTATTTGCAACAGACAGATACTCAGGGGGATGCTGTAGATGCCGGCCTGAGTCGAGGACTTAACAGAGGAGAAGAAGGTAGAAGGGCCTAAGCCTAGTCGATACCCAGAATGAAGAACTAAGTACATGCATGTCCTACTTATATAGGTTAAGAGGCGACATGTGGAATAAGGAATGTGGGACAACAAGGTATACAGAGCAATGTGGTTGTTGTCCACAACGAACAAAATTAGAACAAGGAATGTAAACGGGGATAGAACAATAAACGACAGTATAATAGAATCGTGACTCAAAATGGGACAATAAGGAGTGGCCGGATATAAAACAATGGGGTCGCGTCCGAGGATAATACAAGGACGAGGAGTCCTGTGGTGAAACGAGCCGAGGAGTACGGATGGCAAATGTGCCGAGCCGGGACCGGCGCAGCAAGTGTTATGCAGGCAACGCGGGCACTTGGTCGTGGATGTAGAGTAATTGCTCGGTTGGCACTGCCAGCAGATGGGTCTCGGTACGTGGACTTGACAGAATCCCTATTGTTCCATGCCACGAGGACGCAGCACTCTAGAAGGAAGGATGACCCTCTCCAAATCCAAAACAAAGTCCAAAATCATATTTCAGACTCCGACCAACTCCAAGGCTAAAAACAGACCAAAGGGTCAGAGCCTGACCCAGGTCCGAGTCCTATCTCAAACTCCACTTCAAACTCTGAGGTTGTCAAGCCTTGGGAATGCCGATGATGCAGGTGGGAAGTGGCCAAGTCCTGCAGGCTGGGAGTAGTAGCTTTGGCTTCAACGTACTTGTGCGTTGTGCCCTACTTGCTGTGCATGCCACTGATTTGGGACAGAGGGGATACCTGGGGGTGCCAAAAGTATCGGCCCGAGTGGCGGACTTTACAGAGGGAGGAAGACTTTACAGAGGGAGGAAGAGATAAAGGGCCTAAGCCTAGTCGATACCCAGAATGGGGAAGTATGTATATCCATGTCCTACTTATATAGGTTAAGAAGCAACATGTGGAATAAGGAATGTGCACAATGAGGTATGCAGAGCATGTGGGGCATTGTCTGCAATGAACATAATGAGAATGAAGGAATGCAGATAGGGATATGACAATGAAAATAGAATAATAGGAACGTAACTGAGGACAGAACAATAGGGAGTGCCAGACTATAAGACAACAGTGTCGTAGCCATGGATAAAACAAGGACAGGATGTCCCGAGGTGAGATGGATCAAGGGACGAGGAGTGGAATGGGTAGGATTATTGGGTTGGTGAATAGGATAAGGTGGATAAGGAATAGGGATGAGGAGTGGGAACAAGGGATGTGGACAGTGGATGTGCCAAGCTGAGAACGGCGTATTAAGTTTGTGGTTTGGTCACAGACTGGTTACTTGGTCGGCACTGCCAAACTACCTGGCCTCGGTACGTATACTTGACAGTATCCCCCCCTTAGCAGCTGAACCCATGAACCTGGTAGTCGGAGATTGAATTTTAGGGTTTGGGACACCTAAACATGACATCACGTGAAGGTTTGGATCTGACACCCAGAACACGTCTTTTCTTTGATCGATGACCCAAATCATTCTCCATCAAAGAACATGGGATATCAGTCTAACAAAGAGGACAAGAAGATGGCCGAGATGTGGGAGCAGCAGGCTCAGTGACAGTGGGAACACGAGGCGGCAGGAGCTGTGCGGGCTGCCAAAGAGGCAGCCAAAGCCGAGGCCGATGCAAAGAAGTGGGAGGAGGAGGAGGAAAACGAGAGAAAACGGAAGGAGGATGAGGAGGCCATGGTTAAGGTGGTCCCAATGCAACAGGCCACTGAAGATAGGCAAGTGGAGGCAGTTGCAAAGGAGGTGGCCGGGAAGGATGATGAGAGGCCAGCTGTCGACACAGGGGCAGTGGATACTACAGGAGACCCACAGGGGGCTGGTGCAGATATTCAGGCAGCCAACATCCCACAGGTGAGCCAGGAGGCTCGAAACAAGCCTGCCGAAAAGACCAAACCAGCCAGGGCGGAAACCCCTAATCAGTCGGTCAGGGAGGAGTACACCCAGGGTGCAGGGTACCAGTTGCAACACCAAAAGTCCAAGGTGTCACGGTAGTGGGGGGTTCCAGGATTTTGGTGATTCTAAGGGTTCTGCGCAAGAGGGGTAGGAGTGTAGAAGTGGGGCCCAGTTCGGAGCCAGCTGTAAGAGGATGAGGGAAAAGTGAGAGGCCCGGAGGGGCCCAGGCGAGTAGCGGTTTTTTTTTTTTATGTGGATTTTTTCTGATTTTTCTTATAAATAGTACAAGAGGACCTTTGAGAGGTAGTCCCCAACCCTCTGTCCTCCTTGTAAGATGTGCAAGAAGTGGGGACAAGAGTGCAGTGTCCCAGGACCAGGGGCTGCCTGCCAAATGTACAATCGGCGCAAGGTGCGGTGCAGCCTAGCCACCCCACGAGCATCCAGGGCCAAAAGTTGGCCTATTATCCGGGATTCCAATCAGGAGTCAGCGGTGGAAAGCAAAGAGGAGTCTGAGGGAGATGAGGATGAGGAGGAGGTGGTGGAACCACCAAGAAAAAGGCTGAAGTAGGCCAGCCAAGCGGGAGGACCCCAGTGGTGGAAGTTCCATGGGTTGAACTGTCGGTTGGGCAGAGGATGGTGGAGCTCTTAGAGGAGCTCCTCAGGAGTAACCACCAGTTAGAGAGGATGCTGCTCCTCATGGTGAGGGTGGATTTGGATAATTTGGAGGAGCCAAAGAGAGTCTAGAAGTGGTTGATGAGGGGCAGAAGGCTGGAGAAGATAAAGGCAAGCAGAAGGAAAGGGATGATGATGATGTGGAGGATGGTGATGGAGATGAGACTTTAAAATAGTTCCTTAATAATTTTTTTTTGATTTGAAATGAAAAATAAAGAAAATTGGATAGCGGTATGTGAAGAAAGGGACACCAGTAAGATGGGCTGAAATGTTTGGGTTTCCCAGTTGTGGTGAGCTGAAAATTTTAAAGAGGGTGGCAGATGGACTGGATGATGTTCGGGATGTAGGGGTATAGGACTGAGGGGACGGAGGAGGTGAAGGATGGGATGAAGAGTGGTGGTGGAGGGGTGTCTTCGGGGGGGGGGGAGATTGTGTAGTTCAAAGTATATGTAGCTAGTTGCCACCCCCCCTTTTAGGTAGATGTCCCAATGTCTACTAAAAGTGTCGGCCTCTAGCCGGGAAGAACAGAGAAAAGTCATAAGGGCATATGATGTGCATATACAGAGTGAATGATCAAGAATGGATGGGGATGGATGGTAGAGACCTTGGCTGAATGTGCCAAATGATGACACTGTAAAGTCCACGTACCGAGGTCCCGGATATTCGCCAGTGCCTACCAAACAACCATCCA
>QLPG01000940.1:0-60709 GCA_003314385.1 Gomphus sp. MG54 | reverse complement strand
TGATAATACAATATATTGAGATTGTCCTCTCAGGGGTGAATGCAAGTTTGCACCCAACAAAGGGTTCTCTCATCACCACTTGACTTCGAAGGGGTATTCGCATGATCCGTGTTGATACTCGAGGCCGGCTCTGTAGAGTCATCCTTTTCATGTGTATGGTTGTTGAAGGTCTCCTCTTTGGGCGTATGACTATTGGACGTCTTCTCTTCAAATATATTACTGTTGAAGGTCCAAGGGGTATGTGGGGTATTGCCAGTTGTCAAACTGCCGAGGGGAGGAATGCTCTCGCTGAAGACGATGGAATATGGGGATGATGAGTCTGTACCCGTGCTTTCTTCTTCTTCTTCCTCGTCCACTTCCACTTCCTTCTCCTCCTCTTCCACTTCCTCATCTTCTTTCTCATCCTCATCCTCAGGTTCTTCTAGCTCAGCAGGATCGAAATTCCTGTCGGACTCTGCCCAGTTCTTAACTTTGCTGTTTGAATCGATTTCAGAAGTAAATAAACCATAACATCATGAGATAGAGGATCCTTGGAGGTGTTCCATCTCTTCATAAAACCAAGCTTCACGGGCCAGCTTCCCAGAGCGGTGTCGAGCAGAGACTTTGATTATGAGGGGTGGGAGAGCGTTTCTATTGGTATCATTGATGTCGATGGAATACACTGAGCCTACTCTTCCATGACCAAGACGTGCGGGTTGTAATGAAACTTCGAGACAAAGGTCACCTGGCGGTGGGAGTTTGGAGGGTGGACGTGTAGGGGGACCACCGACTCTGAGCCAGTTGCTGCCCTTAACGATTACTGTTTTGGCGGGTTTTGATCATCCTCGAGAGAACTTCAATGGGACATGAACACCATTGGTTTGATAAGACCATGGATGAGGATCAATGAAAAGGCATTCGTTGGCTACGAACTAACATATTAGGCTATCTGATGCACGCAATCGAACTCCATTCACCATGTACCCATATGTCTGCATCTTAGACTAAGTGGGCTTGAATCTGATGTAAATGAACTATTAAGAATTCGATAGGCGCATCAGATGGCGAAGGCGTGTGATTAGTTGGGTGAGAGAGGTAGGACAGAATGGTGTTGCATTGAACAGATTTGGAGAAGGCATTCACCGCGTTTTGGGTTAAGTTCAAGACCGAATCCAGAGATAGCAAATTCCAGCCAAGAGTTTGATTCGCAGTCAAGTGCAGTAAAATAGGTCATAATTGAGAGCTAATTGCTCTACATTAATTTACTTGTATTAATCAGTTGCATGCTCGGGACGGGTGTAGAGCAAGCGATTTGATTAAACTAAAGGGTCTCAACCAAAACTATAAAACAATTTCTTGACACAAGAGAAGAAAGAGAGAAAATTCGATTGGTCCTATTTCTTTCATCCGTGTAAAACACAGTAAAGAGAATAGCAGTATGATGATTAAATAATAATGCAACGGTGAAAAACCTCCTAATGGTGAGTCATTTAAACAGAACAGACAAGTCAAAGGCTAGAGTGTCAAGTAATGAAACAGGCGTTGCTACATAATGTGGGACAGGAGAACAAGAGTCAACAGGGATACATGGTCGATAAAACAGACACGAGGAACCAACGAGGAAGTAAGTACAGGGGAGGAAGAAACCGGGGATTGACGGGGGTTCACGGCTCCCTCGTCTTGCTTTTCCTAGAACCCACATGTTTGGTACTTGACGTCTGAGAAGAGGATGATTGAGTTCGTCGAGGTATCCGTGGCTGCCTCGCCTCCATCCTGTTTCGGGGATCGATGTCTGCGTGATGGCCGCTTGCTACTACGAGGGGCGTTGCTGTTCGCATACTCGTTATCAGACTCTTCACGCTTGCGTTTGGTACGTTGTTCGGACGGACGGACGGGCGATAGCGTGCGAAGAGTGGCAGGGGAGGATGCAGGAACATATATTATAGCATTGTTTCGTTTGAGTGGGTGAGGCGTGTTAAGCGGGGGTGGGGTGGTGGGCGGAGTCTCGATGAATGGCTCTTGACTTGCCATCTGAACCATCTCAATTTTCTTTCGAATAATTGCGTTTACGCGCTTATGAGCTTCATGCGCTTCATCAGTCATGACTGAGTAGTGGTGGAAAATAACTTCCAAGTCGGGCTCTGTCGGCGTGAGCTCCAACAGACGCGGCCTGTGTAATGCTTCGTTGAATCTCGCTTTTGCCCGACGCATCATCTCATCGTCTTCAGCTTTGGGCAGTCCTCCCCATGTTTTGGGGATGGTGTTCGGAGGGTCTGCACGGTTCCCTCCGGTTCGATAGAGGTTTGCGTGGGACTCTTCCCATTCCTTTATTTTCCGTTTAAGAAGACCTGGGACAGCAGAAGGTGGCATTTTGAGATCGACGACCCATTCCTTGTCAATAGGTCGAGATAGCAATTGAGGGCGTGGCAAGCTCACGAAATCGCGCACGATGACGGGAGGAAAGCGGCTCTTGGGGTGATTCTCTGGTTGTACAGGTGTCTCAGCCAGTGGCACATGTTCAGATGGGCTTGGAGATCTTGCATGCTTAGAGGGGTGTGGAGAGGAAGCAAGGGAGGTCGGATGAGCTGCCATTTTTTTCGCGAGTCTACTAATGGGAGAAACGACCGTTAGAGTTCTAAAGAAGAAGGACTTTTATCCTATCATTGACTAGCCAGCAAAGAAAACAAGTACTTGTGAAGCTGTGACTCGGATCCTCACGTGAAAGACAATACAATAAACGTGTCGAGTCACCAACGTCACGTGACACATTTAACAATGGCAGGCGCTGCCAACGCATTGTACCATCCTCAATTATTGCTATTATCAGCGAGCGTAATCATTGTATAAAAATTTAATCGGTGGACGATGCTCAGCATGAATCAAGCGGTGAAGTTTTTAGTCCTCGAGTACAATTCTTCTCTTATCTTCAACTTAAATCATCATTACCCGTAACATGTTCTCCTTTTCCACAATTGCTATCCTCAGCGAGATGATCAGAGGTTCGATATAACTCCTCTCAAAGCCGTTGTATCCATCTTTCTGGTGATGGGAATGGGCCGTCCTGCTCTATGCTGTGTACTATACAAGCCCATAATGACACATCCACTACAAGTTTGTGTTAGAACCAATGGAATTTTCTTAGTAATTATATATATTTTCCTGATTCACTTCAACACCAAAACCCAAATCACTCCCCCAATTCTATTCCCCTTAATGGGAAACTTCTCACAGGTAGGGAATGGCACAGGTCACCCACAGGTCAAATGTGGGTGACCCGCACCCGACCCATGGGAAACCCGAACCCATCAACCCATGGGTTTTTTCCCACAGGTCGACGGGTGTGGGGTGCGCAGCACACCCGCATGCCTGCGGCGTGTTCATGTCATACATTGCGTTTGTGCCAACACGAACACGCTGTATGTGCATGCGCCAACACAAACATGCAGTACACGGACATGCTGACATGAACGTAGGGAATAGCATGGGTTAGGGTAACCTGCACGGGTCACCGGGTCAGGTGCCCTTGGGTTTGGGTGTGGGTCAAGCCAAGAGCACCTGTGACCTGGCCCAACCTGCTGCCTCAACCTTGTACGCATATACGACACGCACGTGCCATATGCGTATGACACGAATGTGCCATACAGACATGTGCCAACACCAACGCGCTGCACGCACATGCAC
This sequence comes from Gomphus sp. MG54, assembly GCA_003314385.1. NCBI lineage: Eukaryota > Fungi > Basidiomycota > Agaricomycetes > Gomphales > Gomphaceae > Gomphus > Gomphus sp. MG54. The sequence goes on along the minus strand of QLPG01000940.1, from coordinate 57,049 downwards.
CAACATGAAGGCACCATACTCACTCCCACCGACACCAATGCGTCATATGCGCACGCACTGACACTAACGCGCCGACACCAATGCGCCATACACTGACGCATATGACACACACGCATGGAGCACATTCATGTCGTATGTCGCGTGTGCGTATGGCACGTTCGTGTCATATGTTGCGCGCACGTACGGCGTGTTCATGCCATACATCACGTGCACGTATGGCGTGTTCGTGTAGTACATTGCACGCGTGTATGGTGTGTTCATGTTGTATGTCATGCGTGCGTACGGCACATTTGTACGCCCCATTTGTGTCATACATCACATGCACGTACAGCACATGTGGGTGCGGCACGCACCTGACACCCGTCAACCCATGGGAAAAAACCCATGGGTTGATGGGTTTGGGTTTCCCATGGGTTGACGGGTTTGGGTTTCCCATGGGTTGACAGGTTTGGGTTTCCCATGGGTTGATGGGTTTGGGTTTCCCATGGGTTGATGGGTTCGGGTTTCCCATGGGTCAGGTGCGGGTCACCCACATTTGACCCATGGGTGACCCGTGCCATTCCCTACATGAATGCGCCGACATGAACAAGCTGACACGAACATGCCGACACAAACGCACTGTATGCATACGTGCCGACTTGAACATGCTGACATGGATGTGTTGTATGTGCATGCGCGAATGCGCTGTATGTGCACGCACTGACATGAACACATTGTACGCATGCATGTATGGCTTGTTGGTGTCGGCGTGTGCATGTCATATGGTGCAGCACATGTGTGTCATATGCGCATACGGTGCATGCATGTCATATGCATGTGTGTGGTATGCGTGTGCAGTGCGTGTGTGTCGTATGCGTGTGCAGTGCGTGTGTGTCGTATGCATGTGCGGCGCATGTGTGTCGTATGCACGTGCATGTCATATGTGCACACATATGACTGGAGCGAGTGGCTGTCGTATGCATGTGCATGCACGCATACATGGTTGACACACTGGGTTGGGCTGGGTCACGGGTGCTCTGGGCTTGACCCGCACCTGCACCCAAGGGCACCCAACCCAGTGACCCATGTGGGTTGGCCAAACCTGTGCTATTCCCTACTCACAGGATTCACAGACCATACAAAGAAGCTACAGGAATATTTTCGTGATTTTAGGGATGTTTTTGGATGAATACCACCTACTTGGCCTGGTACCTGATACAAGGCCTAAATTGTTCTTCAGGGCTGATGGAAGGAATATCATTGATGGGTACAGAATGTTAATATGTTTGTTTTTTCATTTCTTCTATCTTTTTCCAGGGCACAGCCCAAATCTTTTTCCTTGCCCACATACCCACGTTCCATCATGCACCTGGCCATATCAGAACAGCCTCCGGTCACATTCCGATAAGTTTTCACGTTGCATAGCTTTTCTTTTTCCTATAAGTATCTAGATGTATCTAGCGAAAGAAAAGAGAACAATAAATTCTTTTTCTACATTGTCATCCCCATTAATTCTTGAACTACACTCAAAACTATCATCCACGCTGAACTGAAGGTTATGCGCCAGACATCGCACTTTCCTATTTCAGATGAAAACACCAGAAACTCGTTATAACAATGCCTGGATCGAGAGTTAAGTTCCCAATAACAAATATCATTTTTATATTCCATCATCTATTATTTCTACCTTGTGGGAGGACCACAATTCTATAAACCGGTGCTTTGGCACCCATGCCGGTTTCCTGGAATGGTACCTAAGTGCAGGCCAAACCCGGGATTCAGTTCCCAGTAGAACTGCCATAGAGCAATAATCTCCCTCACAATTCAATATTCTACCCCAGGAAAGCCCCACAGAAATCTAATCTGCTACACCAAACTACAGTTTGGTCATATGTTTCTACTGCAGCCTAATATTATGGACCTTACTTCTGCTTTCTCAATTTATACTGTCAACAATGGCATTAGAAACAGTTAGCATATGTTTAGTCAATTACATCCGCAAATACCCCCAACGTTTCCCAGCCTACCCAGGACTGCAGAGTAGTTGATGGGAAGGTCTGGGGTCATTTTGTGACAAGATGGATAATACTGATAGCACCAAATACAGTAACAATACCAGCACAGATGCTGACCAGAGAGTCAAAAAACTAATCAAGCATTAGTCTAACCTACTATAACTGCCAACCCTGGCTCACATGTCAAGGTTCATGAACCCAAGGTTTACAATGGCACAGACCAAACTAAGCTTCATACATGCTTCCTTCAATGTATGCTGAATTTCCAGGACCAACCTTCTGCTTTCAAAATGGATGTATCAAGGGTTCAGTACACCATCTTACCTTACTGGTCTCACATTACAATACTTCAAACCAGCCATCCTAGGCAAAATATGCAAACATTTGGAGTTGATTATAACAAAACATATGCACCTGTCATTCACACATGTCACTATAGACTGTATCTGCTATTACAGCTTGGAACAATTCACTTATACATCAGATTGACCTCCACAACTCCAGCAGGTTCCTGATGTTAAGTCCATGGTTCAAGTGCTTAATTTATACTTGACTGTAGTTTATATGAAGGGCACAGGCTGTCTATAGGTGATAATGTATTGGACAGACAAATGGTTGGATTGTTAAGTTGATGGTTGATGGATGATGGATGATAGAAAGGCAGACAGGCAATGATGGGTGGTTGGACTCATAATGAAAACTATGGGATAGTCAATGCTAGGGTTTACAGCCCTGAGGACTTGGCTTCAACTTATGTGTTGTGCCCTCCTAGATTATCTGTCCCTTATTTCATATTTATGGAAAATGCAAGTACAGATAGGAAGACTAAGTTGATATTTTAACTAGTGAACAGTCCATTTGACTGGAGGTTTATATTCATGTGTGAGCCCCTTGTAGTTCTAATGAATGTACCAAACAAAACCAAGGTACAAGGGGGCTGAAGTACAAGGAGCAAAAAGAACAAGGGGACAAACTGTCAGGAACTTTGGAGATACAGTATTTGATATATGTTATGGTTCATGCCCTAGACTGATCGAACAAATGGCTGCATAGCCCATCTGCCCATTCTGTCACACTTCTGGCTGTGCCACTGAGGATCCAAACACTTTCTGTCTACCCAATTCCATGGTCCTATATACTCTATACCATATGATCCATGATGAGTGCTTCTGAGGTTCCTAATAGTTCATCTCCTTGTTCTTTTCTTGTTCTATATGTCAAAGGATGACCTGTCCCTGTCCCTAAGCTGAGAACCAACCATCTAGCCAACAGAACTGTGGAGCCAGCTGAGGTTTTGGCCTAATGGCTTGATGGCTTTGACATCCTTAAAGGTCCTAGATGGTGAGAGGCATACCTATGGAAGAGAAGGGTAGTGCAGGAGATGAGGAGACCTGAGAACATTGGCCAAGGTAACAGACAAGCTGAGGGTTAGGAGAGTTCAAAATACCTATCCCTAAGGTTGAACAACTGACTAAGCTCCCCATTGCACACCGAACTGACAACCTGAAATCTCAAACCAGACACTTGGGACTGGGCCTATGGGAACTTGGAAGATCATACTACTGGACCCAAGGGAAGGGTAAGATATGTTAGGGAAGCAGTGCATAGGTACAGGCTCTATAGGGCGCAGGTGTCAGGCTCCGGGAATGCCTAGGAGTGGCCAAGTCCTGCAGGCCAGGAGTAGTGGCTTGGCTTCAATGTGCTCATGCATTATGCCCTACTTCCCATGCGTGCCACTGATTTGGGACAGAAGAGATACCCAGGAGGGTGCCGAGAGTATCAGCCCAGGTAAAGGACTTTAGACAGGAGAAGGGAGGACAAGAAGGTATCAAGCCCGCAACACCGAGTACCGATTCACTCGGGAATACCGATTAACCGGCCCTCACCCGCATTATCTCACACCACCGCGCGGCCTCGGATCGGTACATCCTGTACATCGTATGGACCACTCCCCTCGTACATCCCCTTCCATTGTTCCTTCACCCCCTATCCACTCCTTTACCCGTTTCCCCCGAACAACATGACGGCCACTCATTGTCCTGGCCACTGCCATTGTTTTATCTTAGGCCGTCCTCTATTGTTCTATTCCCGCCCACCATTTCATTATCTTATTCTCAGCCATACTCTATTATTCTAATACCGCTTACATTCCTTATTCTATTTCTGATCACTGTGGATAATGCCTCCATGTGGTTGCCTCATACCTTATTGTTTCCATTCCTTACGCCACCCTGTTCCACATCTTGCTTCTTAACTATAAAAGTAGCGGGATGTATGTAGATAGTTCTTCACTTAGAATATCGATTGATTCGCACCCTTTTGTCTGCTCTCTATTTCTAAAGTCCTTCGCTCGAGCCGACGCCCTCGGCATCCTCTCAAGGCTCCTCTCACTATCCAAATTAGTGGCACGCACGGAACAGCAGGGCGCAACGCAAGAGCACGTTGAAGCCTAGCCACCCTGTAACGGTTTACAGGACTTAACCGATATCTCGGCGTGACCGAATCTTGACAGAAGGCGTAAACCTAGTTGATTTCCAGAACGAAGAACCATCTACATACATTGGCTACTTATATAGGTTAAGAAGCAACATGTGGAACAGAGTGGTACAAGGAATGGAGAACAATAAGGTATGAAGAATCATGTGGAGGTATTGTCTACAATGATTAAGAATAGAACTGTCAGGCTCCAGGAATGCCGAGGAGTGGCCAAGTCCTGCAGGCCAGGGGTAGTGGCATTGGCTTCAACATGCTCGTGCGTTGTGCCCTACTTCCCATGCATGCCACTGATTTGGGACAGAGGGATACCCAGGAGAGTGCCGAGAATGTCGGCCCAGGTAAAGGACTTTTAGACAGGAGGAGGGAGGACAAGAAGGCGTAAACCTAGTTGATTTCCAGAATGAAGAACTATCTACATACATTGGCTACTTATATAGGTTAAGAAGCAACATGTGGAAAAGAGTGGCACAAGGAATGGAGAACAATAAGGTATGAAGAATCATATGGAGGTATTGTCCACAATGATCAGAAATAGAATAAGGAATGTGGGCAAGAATAGAACAATGAACTATGACCGAGAAAAAAAGAGTGAGTGAAAATAGAACAATAGAGGGTGGCCAAACATAAAACAATAGGGCCACTGCCGAGTGACAACAAAGAGTGAATGTCCCGAGGGTAAACAGGCAAGGGGAAGGACAGGGAATGAATGAATGACAATGAATAGAGAGGGTGAGATGAGGAAAGTGAACCAAATGATGAACTGAATGTGCCGAGCCGAGGCCACACATGATATGGGTAAGGGTCGGCCGGTCGGTACTGCTGAGTAAATCAGAGCATGGTATCATGGACTTGACAAGAACAAGGAATGTGGATGACAATAGAACAATGAAGTATGGCTGAGAACAAAAGAGTGAGTGAGAATAGAACAATGGAAAGTGGCTGAACATAAAACAATAGGGCCACTGCCGAGTGACAATGAATAGTGAGTGTCCCAAGGGTAAATGGGCAAGGGAAAGGACAGGGGATAAAAGAATAATAAAGAATAGGAGGGTGGGATAGGGATAATGAACCAAATGATGAACCAAATGTACCAAGCCGAGGCCACACACTGGTGAGGGATGATATGGGTAAGGGTTGGTCGGTCGGTACTGCCGAGTAAATCAGAGCATGATATCGTGGACTTAATAGCAGGACTCACTAGTAATATGCTTCAGGCTTTCCTCTTAGGAATCCTCCATTGCTAGGTGAAGTACCCTCCCCTCATGTAGACAGATAAATGACTAAACTTAGGAATCCCCTTATTGCCAGGCACTGTGTGATAGCCTTCAGGCACCATTGGGATTACCCTTATACTACAGCAGGTCAAAAAAACTGCCCCAATGTTTGTGTATTTTAGAAGTGGTACACATGGAAAGTAGGGTGCAATGCATGAGTATGTTAAAGCAAAGCCGCCCCAATTAGTCTACTGTACTTGTCTGATTACCCACCAGCATTGTGAAGTCGGTACTATTACATTAGTACTCAGCTGTCAGGGGACGACCTCTCCGAAGCCTGAAACAAGTCTGAGATCCTATCTCGGACTCTCTCCAACTCCGAGATCCTATCTTGGACTCTCTCCAACTCCGAGATCCTATCTTGGACTCTCTCCAACTCCGAGGTCCTATCTTGGACTCTCCCCAACTCCGAGGTCCTATCTCGGACTCTCCCCAACTCCGAGGTCCTATCTCGGACTCTCCCCAACTCCGAGGCTAGGAGATCCAAGTCTAAGGCTCTATCTTGGACTCTGCCTAACTCCGAGGCTAGGAGACCCAGGTCCGAGGGACCACCGAGTGAGAGATAGGAATGACCTTAGCAGGGTAACTAGAACCCAGAGTGAGCGCCCAAGCCTCGGACTTAGTACCAGGGAGTTGGCTCTACAGACTCCGATGTGTTGATTTGTAAGCTAGTGCACAGACCACTTACATAAGGGTATAAAAGAGGCTCACTAGCAGTGGGATCCTTAGACTTTCCTCTTCGGATTCCCCCTGCTTAGGTGAGGACCCCACATGTATTTAGGTAGTAGTTATAATTAACCTTCGGATTCCCCCTGCTTAGCTTGCCTCTGAGATAAACCTCGGGGCTGTAAGAGGGTTGCCCTTACATCAGCCCACACAACATTGGCATTTTTGGTGCCTGACACTGCTGAGGTCTGGTACATTTGTTGAGCCTCAAGAATACTGATTCAAAGCTGCTGGTGCAATTTGCCCAGGTTAACTTCAAAGTCTTGGGCTTGAGATGAAACGAGGTCACATTCAGGATGAATGGTGAAGTTAGGGTGGTAGCCTTTATTGACAAAGAATGGCAAGACTCCCATAGTGGTACTAGGAGTGTTGCTATAGGTGAACTCTGCAAGGGATAATAGTAAAGCCCAATTGTCTTGTTGATAGTTGCAATAGATGTGAAGGTACTGTTCTAATATCAGATTAGTATGTTCCATCTGGCCATCACCTTCTGGGTGATAGCCTTAGGTGAAATGCAACTTCATATCAAGGGCTTTCCCAAGAAAATGCCAAAAGTGTGACTGTTAAGATCGTGTATCAGGTGCTTAGCTGGTGCTTCTAGGATTATTTACGATGATTCCAATGGTCCTCATTTCTGGTATGTTTGGAAATCGAAAGTTGGTTTGGATGGAAAGTGCAGAAGGACAGAAGCACCGGGGCTTTGGACTATTCACGGTATTTAGGTAGATTGACTAGTTGTTCAAGTGGTTTGAGGTTGCAAGGACTGGCTTCAACTTATGTGTTGCGCCCTCCTCGATCGTCTGTCCCTAATTTTGGAAAAGTTGGAAAGTTACTGGAACTGACTCGGAACTATGAGGCAGAACTAAATCAATATTTGTTCTGGTAAATAGTCCAGTCAACTAGTGTCTTATATACATGTATCTATCCTTGTACTATCTTGTGCCGGGTAAAGACAAGGGGATGGGAAAAATACAAGGGGGCTAATGGGGGGTGAAAACAAGGGGCAAGGTATGTGTCGATCTTAAGTTTGTTTACATGCAGAACCTTGATTTCCAGAGTCATGGAAAGTGTCGGAATTGGAAAGTTGTTTTCCAATTGGGCTGTGGAAAGTCTGTTCCGGGGAGTGGTTAGAGTCAGTTTATAACAGTGACACAAATTCTGAGCCTCTATCTGAAGTGATGTGAGAAGGAATGCTGTGTTTTGAGAATATGTGAAGGACAAAGAGTTCTGTGAGTTGAGCTAAAGTGATGGTATGAGATGTAGGAATGAATATTGGCTGCTTGGAAAAGCAATTAACGATGACTAGGATGGTCATGAATCCCACAGATGTGGGGAGCTGTTTGATGAAGTCCATGGATATTGAGTTCCAAGGTTCTTCTGATACTGGAAGCTATTTGAGTAATCCATAGGGCTTATGACATTGAGATTTGCTCTGCATGCAGGTTGTACAGGATTTGCAGTAGTCTTTGATGAATGACCTAATGCCAGGCCAATTGAAGTCACATCTAACAAGGTCTAATGGTTTGTTAATTCTGAAGTGTCCTGATAGAATGTGATCATGCTTATGTTGTAAAACTCATAAACATAAGTCTTGTGCCTCAGGAATGTAGATGTGATTGTCAAATAGTAACAGACTATTGGGATTAGTCTGCCACTTTGGGTCATCATTATTCACAAGGTATTTCTGGGATAAGGAGTTGGAGGAAAGATGATGTTTAATGTCATTCAGGATACGCTCAGTGTCCATAAGATTCATGGCCCTCAAAACAGGTTTGACAAGGGTTGTGATCAAAGGGATACGGTCAACTGATGTTGAGAAAAGATAGGTTGAAGGTTCTGGGGATTAATGGTGGCATAGTTGCTTATCCCCTCCTTAATGTAGATATCCCATTGTCTAGTGAGAGAACCAGGCTTAGTGCCCAAACCACCAGGTCTGAAACAAATGATGAAGTTAAACTGGGACAGGTATTCTGACCACCTAGCTTGATGTCTAGTCAACAACTTTGTCATACACAAGTACTCCAAGTTCTTATGATCAGTGATGACATATATGGGTTCAGCAGAACCTTCCAAGTAAGGTAGCGGACAAACGGTTTCTGCTAAGGTCATGTGATGTGACAATCATGGTCACAAGTGCAAAATTTTTTGTCATTGAAAAAAAATTGTATTCTGCTACAGAGGATGGCAATTTTTTTTGGAAATAATAATTGAGATACATTATATATAACATCAGGCTTGTCTGACTTAGCTAAAATAGTATCTGGCATGATGCCAGATCCTTGTGCAAAATGGTGGATGTGACAGTTGAGTCACGTGACCTTAGCGGAAATGGCCGGCTGCAACAATAATATCCTACCTCTACCTTACCTGTGGGAATGTCTTTCTATATATGGAATATTTCCTTATATAGGTGATTACATAAGCACAAAAATTTTGTAACTGAAAAAATTTTGACAGTGTCAGACTGCTTAAAAAATGTGTTTATGAATTTTGAAAAGATGTTTGAAAGTTTGGATATACTACACTTGCAATAGTGATTTTTTTCAAAAATTAAAACCAACAATATGTACATATAGTTCCATGGCATTGATCTGTGGTCTCAGAATAATTTTTTTGTCGATGCTGCCAGATCCTTGTGCAAAATGGCGAGTGTGACACTTGAGTCACGTGACCTTAGCGGAAACCGTTTGTCCGCTACCTTAACAACACTACTTTTGAAAAGCTTCGAAAATTGTGAGCAGTTCATTCTTGTAAACACTATAGTTGAGTTTGGAGGAAGTGAAAGTTTAGGAATGAAAAGTGATTGGATGAAGGTCACAGTCTGGCATGTGTTGAGAGAGTATAGCTGCTAAAGCATAATATGATGCATTTGTCTCCACAATGAAGGGGCAATCAGGAGTCCAATGAGTTAAAATGGGGGCAGACAATGCCAGTTTCAGCTTATTGAATGCATCTCTACACTCCTCACACCAGTTCAAAGGTAAACCTTTTCGAGTGAGTCAGGTAAAATGAGTCGTAATGGCAGAGTAGTTGTTAATGAATAATCAATAGAAGTTTGAAAATCCAAGGACTGATTGGATGTCTTTGACTTTTCACAGCTCAGGCCATTGATTGATGCATTTGACTTTGTCTTCTACCATCGTAAGGCCATCAGGTGATAGGATATATCTGAGGTATTTGACCGATGTTTGGTTGAAGGAGCATTTGTCTTCTTGAGTGTATAGGTTGTGTTTGTATAATTGTCATAGGACTTCACGAATATGTTTGATGTGTGAGGATTTGTCATTGGAATAAATGAGGATGTCATCCAAATAGACGATGGTGCAGTTGTCTAAGAGGTCACTGAAAATGTCATTCATGAAATGCTGAAAAGCTGCAGGGGCATTAGATAAACCAAATAGCACGACAAGCCATTCAAAAGACCTATAAATAAGTCCTAAAGGCCATCTTCCATTTGTCTGCTTTGGCAATTCAAACGAGGTGGTAAGCATGTCATAGATTGATTTTAGTATAAATATAAGCCTTCTTGGGAGCATCCAAGAGGGTAGAGATAAGTGGAAGTGGATATCAGTTCTTCTTCATTATTCTGTTTAGATTTCAGAAGTCTATGCAGAGTCACAGGGAGCCATCCTTCTTGCACAAGAATAGTACTGGAGTACTATGTGATGAACACAAGGGTCAAATGAAGCCTATGTTGAAGTGTCTGTTGATGAATTTTCATAGGGATTGGAGTTTGGATACTGAAAGTGAATAGATGGGACTAAGAGGTGGTGAAGTGCCATCCTCGAGGTTGATTTTGATGTTTTAAGGTCTATGGGGAGCTAGTGTATTACCACACTGTGTACTAAAGACATCAGCAAAGTTGTGATAGTATTTATGAACATGCTGTTTAATGCTATCCAGGTTGTCTGATGAGTCGACCATAGTAGAGCCTTGAGTGTATTTATTGAGATCTGTCAGATTGAGTTGAAAGGCTTGTGAACCTTCTAGCTTGCAGGCACATACAAAGGAAGTTGCATTGACTAGGGATATGCGAGGCACCTCTAACTTCAGAATTGGTCATGGATTGCTTTGAAGCAAAGTGCTAGACTGTGAAGTAGCAGGTGAGGCCTAAGGGGTTGGCATGGTGGTCAATTCTATAGTCTTAAAAGTTATACTGCCCAATACCCAGTCAATCAATGGATTGTAGCAGGTGAGCCAGTTACAGCCAAGTACTGCAGAGCAACTGGTGTCCAACAATGTTAAGTAGAAGGTAACATTCTGAAGTTCACTGGTTGGAAATTGGATGGGGAACATAGTGGTCTGAGTAATAGTAGAATTAGTAAAACTGTCAAATAGTTTCAATGGAATAGGAGGAACTGAGTTAGTAGGCAAAGAATATTTTTGCACTAATCTTGATTTGATAAAACAATCTGATGAACCACAGTCAAGAAGTGTAACTAATGGAATCTCAGGAATACTGGTACAAGTCAAGTTAACTACTAAAGAATTTTTTGGTATTTCAGAAATAGAAAATATATGAGAAATAGGAGAAAGGGCATTCAATAAGAGTGTCAGGCTGTTAAACTTTGGTAATGCCGAGGATGTGGATGGGTAATGGCCAAGTCCTGCAGGCCAGAAGTAGTGGCTTTGGATTCAATGTACTCATGTGTTATGACCTACTTGCTGTGCATACTATCAATTTGTGACAGAGGAGGTACTCGGGAGGGTGCTGAAGTGCTGGCCCAAGTAGAGGACTTTACAGAGGAGAGGGAAGGTAAGGGGCCTAAGCCTAGTTGATACCCAGAATGAGGAAGTATGTACATGCATGTCCTACTTATATAGGTTTAAGAAGTGACATGTGGAATAAGGAATGTGGGACAATAAGGTATGCAGAGCATGTGGGAGTATTGTCTACAACAAGTAAAATTAGAATGAAGAAATGTAAATGGGGATAGGACAATGGAAAATAGAATAATAGGAATGTGGCCAAGGATAGGACAATAGGGAGTGCCTGACTATAAAACAATAGGGTTGTCACCGAGGATAAAACAAGGACAGGATGTCCCAAAGTGAGGCAGATCAAGGAATAAGGAGTAGGCATGGTGGAATTAATGGATGGTGAATGGCGTAGAGTAGATGAGGGATGGCAACAAGGAATGTGGATGGTGGATGTGCTGAGCCGAGACCAGCATACCAAGTGACTTGCATGTGGCATGGGCACTTATATGTGGATGTAGTCTGACTGTGTCAGGCTCCGGAAATGCTGAGGAGTGGCCAAGTCCTGCAGGCTGGGAATAGTGGCGTGGCTTCAATGTGCTCATACGTGTCAAGTACATGTACCGAGACCCATCCATTCAGTAGTACCGACCCAACAACCATCACACCACCAAGTATCCACGCCGCACATGTAACACTTGGAAGGCCGATCTCGTTTCTGTATATCCGCCGAATAAACTCTTCGTCCTTGCCCTCGGCCTGTCCCACCTCGGGACTTCTCTGCCTTGTATTATCTTCGATCATGACCCCATTGTTTTATAACCGGCCACTCCCTATTCTCATATCCTCGGTTACGACCCTATTATTCTACCTTCTATTATTCTATGCCCATTTGCATTCCTTCATTCTAATTTTACTTGTTGTGGACAATAGCCACATACTTTGCATACCTTGTTGTCTCACATTCCTTATTCCACACGCCACTCCTTGAACCTATATAAAGTAGAGTATGCATGTACATATCTCCTCATTCTGGGTATTGACTAGGCTTAGTCCCTTCTACCTTCTTCTCTTCTGTTTAAGTCCTCCACTCGGGCTGGCATCCAGCATCCCCCCGAGTATCTGTCCATTGCAAATCGGTGGCATGCACGGCAAGTAGGGCGCAACGCACGAGTATGTTGAAGCCAATGCCACTACTCTTGGCCTGCAGGACTTGGCCATAGTCCACTCAACCCTTTTGGTAACACCCTTCGGCAGTCCCAAAGACCGTCAGTATCCGACACTTGACAATGCGTTGCGCCCTACTTCCCATGCATGCCACCGATTTGGGACAGAGAGATACCTGGGAGAGTGCCGAGAATGTCGGCCCAGGTAAAGGACTTGGAACAGGAGAAGGGAGGACAAGAAGGCGTACACCTAGTTGATTTCCAGAACAAAGAACCATCTACATACATTGGCTACTTATATAGGCTAATAAGTGAGGTGTGGAACAGAGTGGCACAAGGAATGGAGAACAATAAGGTATGAAGAATCATGTGGAGGTATTGTCCACAATGATCAAGAATAGAACAAGGAATGTGGATGATAATAGAACAATGAAATATGAACGAGAACAAAAGAGTGAGTGAAAATAGAACAATAGAGAGTGGCTGAACATAAAACAATAGGGCCACTGCCAAATGACAACAAAGAGTGAATGTCCCAAGGGTAAACAGGCAAGGGGAAGGACAGGGAATAATGAAGAATAGGAGGGTGGGATAGGGATAATGAACCGAATGATGAACCGAATATACTGAGCCAAGGCCACACACTGGTGAAGGATGATATGGGTAAGGGTTGGTTGGTTGGTACTGCCGAGTAAATCAGAGAATGGTATTGTGGGCTTTACAGACTGCTCAGTTGGCACTGCCAAATTACTGGAATCTCAGTACGTGTACTTGACCAAGAGCATGTGAGTAAGGTTAATGCAATCCTCAGCTCATGCATTTCCAAGGCTGCTGCTTATTTTTTTCAAGTCCATTGCCTTGGTGTCCTTGGCTTTGTGTCAGTCATGCTCACCTTTGTTGCATGTAATTTTGTTATGTTGTTGTCGTTAGAAGAAGTCGATGGTTTGGAATTGGATTGGGGGCAGTCTTTGACCATGTGACCTTTTGAAGCATACAAGAGACATAGTCCTATATTGATTTTCCTTTGAGGTTCTTTGGGCAACAGCTTCCCATCTTTTCCAAGCTTGGACAAAATGTCATTAGTGTTATTGTTGTTGTTGTTGTTGTTGTTGTTGTTGTTGTTGTTGTTGTTGGAAGAATTATTGTTGCCATTCTTCTTCACCCCCTTCTTTCTCCTCTTGTTGTTTGAGTTGTTAGAATTGGACGAAGACAGATTGTTGTTATTGTTGTTGTTCAAGTTAGAACGATTGGATGTGGATGCCTTTGATAAATTTCCAAAGTTGTCATACTCCTTGCATTCTCAATACCTGCTGTCAATCTCTAACAAAAACTGTCTGAGCTCAGCAAGGGGTTTGAATCAAGGAAAGTTGAGGAGGCTGTCATTGATATGCTTGGTCCTTTGTATGCTGCATGTGTGAGAGTGGCATTGTTCCATTGAGTACTAGTGGATGCTGTAAGGGCAACCCTCTTATAGCCCCGAAGTATATCTCAGAGGCGAGCTAAGCAGGGGGAATCCAAAGTGTTTAATTATCTACTACTTTAAATACATGTGGAGTCCTCACCTAAGCAGGGGGAATCCAAAGAGGAAAGTCTAAGGATCCCGCTGCTGGTGAGCCCCTTTTTATACCCTTTATATGGGTGGTCTGTGCACTAGCTTACAAATCAATACATCGGAGTTTGTAGAGCCAATCTCTTGGTACTAAGTCCGAGGCTCGGGTATCTGTTCCGAGCTCTAGTCATCATTCTGTCTCCACTCGGTGGTTTCTGGTCCTCTTAGCCTCGGAGTTGGTCGGAGTTCGAAGTGGGACTTCGGACCTGTATCAGGCCTCGGAACTGATCGGAGTTTGTAATGGAACCTCGGAGTTTGACTGGAGTTTAAAGAGGGTCGTCCCCTGACAGATGCTCGTGCAAAGTCAATGAAGTAATGTGCTGCATGATGATGGTCCTTCATGACTATCTTGCCAAGTTTAATTTCTACTTGTGCAGCATTGTTGAATGGTCTAAAGTTTGTTTCAAGTTGGGATTGAAAGTCTTTCCAGACTCTAAGCCAATTGGACTCAGGTCAAATTTTTCCTAGAATGGTGGGTTCAAAGTATTGAAGAGCAGGGCCTGTGAGGTATGATATGGTGCATTGGACCTTCAGCACATCCATGTTGAAAGAGGATTGATGGTCTCAAATTTTTAGTATGTACTGCAGGAAGAATGTACAAAGCTTAGCTTTGTCTGTGCCATCATAGACCTGAGGCTTATGAATCTTGGCACCATGGCCAAGATCGTTGTGTCTAGGGAGTGGTTGGGCCAATTGCTTGACTAGCCTTTTGATAATCTTGTTGGCATTGGCACCCAACCTGATAGTGGATTCTGTGTCTTCCGTATCATTGTTATTAATGGGGTCTTCATTGTCATCATCTGAAGGTCCAGGAGGACGGTTCCTGCCCAATGGTCCTGCAGCTTTGTTATTTGAAGGTTGTTCTGAAAGACATCAAAGTTTGGAACTATCCTACAACTAATTTAGGACTTCTACAATTTAGGGTAGGTTATGGATGGTGGATCAAGTGTTCATGATGGTCATGATTTGCCAAGTGTGGTCAGCTGTAGAAGTCAGATAATACTGTTATTATGTAAGGAAATGATGTAGTCATATTTCAAAGTACTATCTCCTAAGGAGGTAGCAATGGCAAGGTTCTAAATAGGATACAGCTTCAACTTGTGTTTTGCACCTACCAGACCACACTGGACCCTAATTTTGTAAAGGTGAGAACAAAAATAACGACTGAGATGAATGGAAGAAGCTTAGTCAAAATCTTAGTCAATTATCTGATTGAAGAATGGATCACTGAATGTACAAGATCTTATACTACTTTGCAAATCTATGAGGAGTCGACTAGATTCCTATAATAGATAACAAAGTCCAAAGATCAAAAAAGCAAGAACAGAATACTATGTCCCCTCTTGATCTCCTCTGTGACATTGAGGGGTGACATCTCACCTCAATTCCCAATGGAGTTACCCTATAAGGAACTTAGTAACAGATCAGATATCAGAGAATAGAAATGACAGAGTGGAATTGGGAATAAGGAAAGTGGAGTGGAATGTAAAAGGAAAATATTAAGGGTAATAAAAGTGAAGATGGATGTGCAAGCATATAGAGGATGGACATAATGAGTGGACCATATTGAAAGTTGCATGTGATGCCAAGACAGATACATGAGGTATATTGAATTTGAAGGCTGATGAGCATATGGCTGAATAGGCAAATGAGGTTGGAGTTAGGCTGAATGGGCTGATTTGAATAGTTAGGCATGCTAGAATAGTGGTCCCTAATAGGGGAATGGGATGAGTGATGGGTGTATGTATGCTAGGCATAGGGTTGTCTTCAGGGTCCCTGAGCCCTTAGCTTTCATGTTTGTGCAATTTGTTAAGTTTTGACATGATTGCTGTTGAGATGAGAGAAGGAGGGGATAAAGGACAGGAGGAAAGGCAGGATTAGGAGCATAGAGAAGTGCATACATTTAAAGAGACAGACTTAGAGATAAATTTAGAGATAAGGGAGCCCTGGAAAAGAACAAAAAGTAGTATTACAAGTATCCAAAAGTATATACAAAAGTATCACACGTATCATAGAGATGGCAGATCGAGACACGGTGGCCTATATGCTAGGTGCCCATGAAGGAGGGATACACATGGGATGAGAGAGAGAGATAGACGCACCTGGAACAGAGTCTATGGGGCAGAAGTAGATCACAGGACACATAGAGATAGAGGGAAGTACCACTAATGGGCTAGGAAACAGGAGAAGACACATTCAGGGTACATACATGCAGGTGACATGCACTCACCAACAGGGAAACAGGGTTTGATGTTAAAGATAGAGTCGAAGGCACTGCAAGAAGCACCAAAGAGTATTTTCATATTGAGTAGAACCATGCAGACAGGATTGACAGAAATAGATTGGAAGAGCGGTGACCCACATCGGGTTGACCACATATAGACACAGTCTCAGGGTAGTTATGGTGGACATTATATTCAGGACTCGGAATCTCTATAAGAGACAGATATATAGAAAATGACAAACTAGTCTCACACTCAAAGAACACTGTTTATCGTTGTAATTGACGAAGTCTGGATTGCTTGTGTCATTATACCAGGCTAGTACCTTTGTCATTGTCACTCACGTCCCTGGACCCAATGGGAATATTATATTGAGTTTACTACAATTTAACTGCAATTTTACTCGCACTTTCCATAGAGACTATAATTATCAGGTGGTCACTTGGCCCCCTGCATATTCATAGATACAGTCATATGACCCTGAGCCATATTGGGCTAGATCCATCAGGGCAATACTATTGTTGTCTGGACACACTGGAAATCACTCTTGATATGTATCCAACTGCACTCACACTGGTATTATACACTGACAGTACCAGAGTCATTCACAGATGACTGTCACCTACTCGCGCATCCCCTGTAGCCACCTCTCTGGGTTGGTGCTTAGCCAAACCTAAAACCTTCGCATTGCATGGAGGGCTGTCTATAGTGGAATACAATAAAATAACAACACATTTATTAGATAGATATAGAACCATCGTCCATCTAAATAACCTCTTTTCCATAGTCACCCGGGACATTTGTTTAGAATTGCCCATAGGGCTTCACTTATGGCTGCATTGGCCACTCTATTTTCTACCAATTCTGGCTCCAACCTTAGAAGTCACTTGTCAGCATCCATCTTGGGGTGCATTATTGAGGAAGAGTCAATTGGCTCTATTACAGCTATAGAGGAGGGGGAGTCTGGTGTCCAGTATATGAACAAGGCTGTGCTCTCCAAATTGCAGTTGCTGAGACCAAAGCTACATATGTTGCACTCTGATATGATGCCCAGTCCTCATTTGAAGAAGATTTCCTGATGTGAGGGCAACCCCTGTGGCATCTATGGTTTGTGTCAAGTACACGTACCGAGGACCCGATAACTCGGCAACACCAACTAAAATACTCCATTAGCAACCAAGTACGAACCATTCAATGAGTTGGTCTCGGCCAGACGCACATATCGGTCACACCCCTCATTCCTACGCCCACTCCTCACTCCTCGGTCCGCCTCACCTCGGCACTTCCTGCCCTTGTGTTATCTTCGGTTATGGCCTTGTTTTACAATCGGGCATTTCTATTGTGCTAGGGCACGTCCTATTATTCTGTCCTTTATTGTTCTATTTCCGCCCTACATCTCTTATTCTAATTTTACTTGTTGTGGACAATAACCACATGCTTTGCATACCTTGTTGTCCCACATTCCTTATTCCACATGTCGCTTCTTAACCTATATAAGTGGGACATGCATGTACATACTTCTTCATTCTGGGTATCGACTAGGCTTAGGCCCTTCTACCTTCTTCTCTCCTGTTAAGTCCTCAACTCGGGCCGGCATCTTCAGCATCCCCCCGAGTATCTGTCTGTTGCAAATACAGTGGCACGCACAGCGAGTAGGGTGAGGAGTCAGATGCTGACAGACTTTGGTACTGCCAAAGGTTGTCAGGTTGGACAATGGCCAAGTCCTGCAGGCCAAGAGTAGTGGTGTTGGCTTCAACGTACTCATGTGTTGTACCCTACCTGCCATGCGTGCTACCGATTTGAAATAGACAGGTACTCGGGAGGATGCTAGTGATGCCGGCCTAAGTTGAGGACTTTACAGAGGGGAAGAAGGTAGAAGGGCCTAAGCCTAGTCGATACCCAGAATGAGGGAGTATGTACATGCATGTCCTACTTATATAGGTTAAGAAGTGACATGTGGAATAAGGAATGTGAGATAACAACAAGGTATGCAGAGTATGTGGTTATTGTCCACAATGAGTAAAATTAGAATGAAGGGATGCAAATGGGCATAGAATAATAAAGGGTAGAATAATAGAAGCGTGACTGATGATGGGACAATATGGAGTGGCCGACTATAAAACAATGGAGTCGTGGCCAAAAATAATACAAGGACAGGAAGTCCCAGGGTGAGGTGGACCGGAGGGGTGAGGACAAGGAATGTGGATGGTGGATGCACCTGAACCTAGACCGGTGTACCAAGTACTATACGTGTGGCGTGGATGCTTGGTAGTGGATATAGGATGGTTGCTCGGTCGGCACTGTTGAGCGGATGGGTATTGGTACGTATACTTGACACTTGTTCTTCATTCTGTATTAGCCCCTTATACTCTCTCCTCCCCTTGTCTTTACTTGGCAAAAGTTAGTACAAGGACTAGATATATGTATATAAGACATCAGTCAACTGGACTATTCGCCAGTACAAATATTGAATATTGACTTAATTCTGTGTCATAGTTTCCAATTCAGTTCCAGTAAACTTTCCAACTTTCTGAAATTAGGGACTGTTAGGATTTGGTGATGCTGAAATATGGGTTAAGTCCTGCGAACTATTTTGGTGTGGCTAGGCTTCAACATGCTCGTGCATTGCACCCTGCTGTTCCATGTGTGCCACTAATTTAGACAGTAAGGAGTCTTGTGAGGGTGCTGAGGGTGTTGACTTGAGAGAAGGACTTTAGATAGGGAAGGCAGACAAGGGGGTGTGAACCGATTTGATATTCTGAGTGAGGAACTATCTACATACATCCTGCTACTTATATAGGTTAAGAAGCAAAGATGTGGAACAGGGTGGCATAAGGAATGGAAAACAATAAGGTATGAAAAACCACATGGGGGCATTGTCCACAGTGATCAAGAATAGAATAAGGAATGTAAGTGGGATTAGAATAATGGAGTATGGCTGAGAATAAAATAATGAAGTGGTGGGTGAGAATAGAACAATAGAGGATGACCGAGGATAAAACAATAGGGCAGTGATCAGGATAATGAGTGGTCGTCACATGTTCAGGGAAAACAGGTGAGGGGATGGAAGGATAGTGAAGGACAAGATGGATAGGATAGGAGAAGAAACCTAGATGATGTACCAGATGTACTGAGCCGAGACCATGTGATAGTGAGAATAGTATGGGTAGAGGATGGTTGGTCAGTTGGTATTACCAAGTGTACCAGAGCTCGGTACCACGGTCTTGACAGTATGCCCCCCTTAGTGGCTGAACCCATGAAGCTGGTGAGCGGGAATCAAATATGAGGCTCCGATCTATTATTGTGACATCACAAAAGGTTTGGGGTTTGGCACTGGAATGTGACCCTTGCTTCAATCAATACATGTATCTTATCACTGTCTATCGCAACAATATGGGTTACAAAACGGATGAAGACAATGTGCAGAAAGCTGAGATGGAAAGGAACAGGTTGGAGAGGCAGCAGAAGCAAGAGGCTGAGGCTGCCCAAATTGCCGAGGCCAAGGCCAAGAAGGAGGGTGAGGATGCAGCAAAAGCAGCTGCTAAATTAGTAGCAGAGAGGGAAGAGACTGATAGTAGAGTGACTGACACTACTGCTGAAGCTGCTGAGAGGGATCGGGAGGGGTTGGCAAAACAGGCAGGGAACTGGGGCCTCGAGGATGCAACTAAGACAGGACCTCCTCTGAATGTAGGGAAACAGGGTAAGGTTCCTGAAAGCGAGGGTATTAGTGCTGCAAGAGCTCCTGAGGTTTTGGGAAGACCTGAGGTTTTTCTCCATAAGAGGGGTAGGAGTACGGGGGCAGAGTCTACTAAGAAAATGAATGTGAGGAGAGTGCTGATGGGGAGTAAGGTATGTGGGGATTTATTTTGTTTTGTATTTTTTTTTTTTGATTTTTCCTTTATTAGCCCAAAAAAAAGCTTACCCGATAATGGTCACTGTCCCTCCATCCTCCTTGCAATCATTACAAGGAATGCAAGGAGAATTGTCTAGTGAGGAATGTAGGGGCAGCGTGTGGGCAATGCAATGCCCACTGTGTGAAGTGTAGCCTGGTGGTGCCCTGGCAGCGCAAGGTTAAGAGTCGGGAAGAGGTGGAGTCGGAGAGGGAGAGTGAGGAATAACAGAGTGAGAGGGAGGAAACAGAAATGGAACGAGAGGAGGAGCGTCCGATGAAGAGGCCGAGAAGAGCCATCACGATGTGGCCGAGCGAGCGGCTGATGGGTCTGAGGCCGAGTGGTCGATTGATGACTGTGGATGTCCTGCAGCCAGAAGAGTCAGGGTCCTGGCACACCATCGAGATCTGGGAAGACATCCTGCAGGGGCAGGCAGTAATGACCAGAGTTTTTCTCCAGATGGTGGAGGCAGTTGAGTACATAGGTCGCGCCATAGCCTTGATGGGTGAGGATCCGTGCGGCGGTTTGGGAATACTGGGCCATATGGGAGTTCCAGAAGAGTTGTGTGAGAGTCCAGAAGAGGACCAGTTGAAGGATGATGATGGTGAAGAGGATAAGGGGGAGGATAAGGAAAAGGATGAGGAGATGGTGGTAGATGAGACTTTGAAGGATGACTGAGAATAGAATTTATTGTTTTTTGTTTGGGTGAAAACAAAGGAGTGAAAAGCATATGAGGAAATGAGGAAAAAGGAATAAGTGAACATGCCAGGTTTTTTGGCAATTAGGTCAAGATCAGCGGAGGTGAAGAGGGAAGGAATTTTGGGAGACGGATGCTTTTGGGAGGGGAATAGTTTGAAGTGTTTCTAGCTGGTTGCTACCTCCCTCTTTTAGGTAGACATCCCATAGTCTACCTCATGCTTAGGGAATGGAAAGGAGTGGTAGGAGTATGTTGATGTGGATACATGGGGATAATGGGGATGGGAATGGATGCAGACAGACGGAAGAGACCCTGGCCGGATGTGCCAAATGGCACCGCTGACTGAGAGGTCCCAGCCAAAAACTTGCCAGCCATTCTAGTATACAAGTGTGCACAAGGCAGTTGCATTGACTAGGGCTATTGATGAAGCTTCCAGCGATGGAACAGGATCCTGGGCGAGGCTTTTGGAGTAGTAGCAAGTGCTGACTGGACCGAGGCCATTGGGACGCACCTAAAAGTGTTAGTGGTGTGACGGAATGTAGTACTGCCCAATACCCTGTTAATCAATGGATTATAGTGGGTGAACGAGTTGTGACTGAATATTGCTGACCCACAGATCTAGTAATGTGACAGATGGATGGTTGGACAGCTATTGTCCAGATGGAAGATCTAGTGACATGTCTATGTATTCAGTGGTAACCGAATGAGCTGTACTGGATCAAAGAATTCTAAATAAAATAATGTAGTAACTATGGACAGAAGTTGGTGCAATCAGGCATCAGGGTGGGTTGCTGGAGAGATTTGGTAACCAATCAGATACTGGGAGAAGAGAAGAGAAGAGAGCATGGGGGCATATGAGCATTGATCTAAACCTCACTACTAGCATCTGCCGAGTCAACACAACTCTCGGTGTGCTCAGAGGTTAGCGGATAGGGGACTAGTCTTCAGTCGCCATTGCTGAGTCCTCAGCATTGATGTCCAAGGCATCAGATGCCTGTGAGATGGAGTCGGAAGTGGTGGTTGTGCAGGCTTTGGTTGCCTTGGGGCATTTGGTGACTTTGTGATTACTGGCAGCACAGAGGAGACACAGGTTGTGGTCCATGCGTCTTTGACATTTGGTTGGGAGAAGCTTGCCATCCTTTTCGAGGGTCTTAGTATACTCTGGTGGGTTTGGCTGGGGAATTTTCCTGTCTTTGTTCTTGAATGTGTCCTTGCTGCTGTTATCGTTGCTGTTACGTTGCTGGTGGTTGTCTGGGGTGGATCTGTTGCCAGGCTGGTCTGATCTGATATTTTTCTTCAGCTCATTACTGCCCTCCGCAGACTGTTCAGCCTTTCGTTCCCAATACCTCATGTTGATCCTTTGAACACAATTTCAAAGTTCGTCGAGTGTGCGGGGTTTATCAAAATGGATGAGACCATCTTGATGCACTTTGGCAGTGCCGTGTATGCCTTGCAGAGGGCAGCGTTGTCATTGTAGTTGACAAAGGCTGTGAGGCTGTAAAATTCCACAAAGAACCTAGTGGCTTTGTGGTTGTCCTGCATGGTTAGCTTTTTGAGGGCCATCTCGGCATCAGCTCTCTCATCCCAAGAGCCGAAGTTGATCTGTAACTCATCGATAAAAAGCTCCAGATTCCTGGTCCAGCGGGGTTCTGTATTGGGATTACCTGTCAGGTAAGGCTCGAAACATTCCAGAGCCATTCCTTTCAGGTAGGAGACCATGTAATTGACTTTTTGCCTATCGTCAGAGAACGAGTTAGGCCGGGTGCAGAAGTTCATTCTGCAAAGGAAGATGAAACCCTTTAACTTCTTAGGGTCAGTTCTGTCGAAGGGTTCTGGTTCTCGGATTCTGTCAAGTACCATACCGAGACACGACCATTCGGCAGTGCTGACCAAGCAATCATCCTATATCCATGACCAAGTGCCCGCGTCGCCTGCATAACACTTGGTGCGCCGGTCCCAGCTCGGCACATCCGCCATCCGCACTCCTCGGTCCGTTTTACTTCGGGACTCCCTGTCCTTGTACTATCCTCAGTTACCAGCCTTGTCTTATAGTCCGGCACCTCCTATTGTCATATCCTTGGACACATTCTATTATCCCATCCTTTATTGTTTTATCCCTGCATCACATTCCTTATTCTAATTTTATTCGTTGTGGACAATAGCCGCATGCTTTGCATACCTTGTTGTCCCACATTCCTTATTCCACATGTCGCTTCTTAGCCTATATAAGTAGGACATGGATGTACATACTTCCTCATTCTGGGTATCGACTAGGCTTAGGCCCTTCTACCTTCTTCTCTTCTGTTAAGTCCTTGACTCGGGCCGGCATCCTCAGCATCCCCCTGAGTATCTGTCTGTTGCAAATGCAGTGGCATGCACGGCAAGTAGGGCGCAACGCACGAGTACGTTGAAGCCAACGCCACTACTCTTGGCCTGCAGGACTTGGCCATAGTCCGCCCGACCTTTCGACAATACCCCTCGGCAGTACCGATGTCCGTCAATATCTGACGCTTGACAGATTCTGGCAGCTTGACTGTCTTGTTGGTGGTTCCAGGCAGTTCTGCCAAGTTTGAGAATGGCATTCAGAAGGTTGTGATTGTTGGCTGGGTTCATGGGGACCCTGGCCCTAGGAGGTGGCCTGGCTTGCAGAGCTTTCCTGGGCTGTGGGGCTGGTTGGGCTCAGGGAGCTTGCCTGGCCTGCGGTGGTATAGCCACGGATGGAGGAGGTGCAGCTGCAGGTTGCTGAGGTGTAGCCATGGGCTGACAGGGTGCAACCACAGGTTGGAGGGGTACAGCTGTTGGAGTCTGGAGAGGTTCAGGTGCGTTCACCTAATGGTGGTGCTGAGGCTGCTCCTCATTTTCAGCATCTGCATCATAGTGTACTAAACCGGGTTCGTCCTCTGTCAGATGGAATTCTTGATCGTCGTTATTATAATCTGTATATTCAATGTCATTGTCGACAACCTCTTCGATGTGTGGTTCTTGCTTGAAGGGGGAGGAGAGCCACCGCAGTTCTATTGTCGGTGAGGTATAACCAATGAGAAGGGGTAGGGTACTGGAGGCTTCGTGCTCCCTTCATTGATTTACTGTGGGGGTGGGCCGATTGTCATCCATAAGGGCTGTGGATCTAGTTTGTGGGGGCATGATCATAAGAATGGAGGTGGCATGGAAAGCAGTGTCACTCAGAATATACTGTTAGGATTTTGTGACGCCGAAATATCGGTTAAGTCCTGCAAACCATTTTGGAGTGGCTAGGCTTCAACGTGCTCGTGCGTTGCACCCTGCTGTTCCATGCATGCCACTAATTTAGACAGTAAGGAGTCTCATGAGGGTGCCAAGGGTGTCGGCTTGAGCGAAGGACTTTAGATAGGGAAGGCAAACAAGGAGGTGCGAACTGATTTGATATTCTGAGTGAGGAACTATCTACATACATCCTGCTACTTAAATAGGTTAAGAAGCAAGATGTGGAACAGGGTGGCATAAGGAATGGAAAACAATAAGGTATGAAAAACCACATGGGGGCATTGTCCACAGTGATCAAGAATAGAATAAGGAATGTAAGTGGGATTAGAATAATGGAGTATGGCTGAGAATAAAATAATGAAGTGGTGGGTGAGAATAGAACAATAGAGGATGACCGAGGATAAAACAATAGGGCAGTGATCAGGATAATGAGTGGTCATCACATGTTCAGGGAAAACAGGTGAGGGGATGGAAGGATAGTGAAGGACAAGATGGATAGGATATGAGAAGAAACCTAGATGATGTACCAGATGTACCGAGCCGAGACCATGTGATAGTGAGAATAGTATGGGTAGAGGATGGTTGGTCAGTTGGTATTACCAAGTGTACCAGAGCTCGGTACCACGGTCTTGACAGGGACAGACAATCAAGGAGGGTGCAATACATAAGTTGGAGCAAAGTCCCTGTGACCTCGAACCACTCAAACGACTAGTTGAGCTACCTAATATTGAGAACAGCCTTAGGCTCCTGGCACTTCCTGTCTTTCTGCCCTTTTCCATTTCTGTCCATAAACCGGTGACCTCTAGTCCCTCCGCCTCCAGAGTATGAACCCCCCCTCAGAAACCACTCAGAACCTCTGGAAACCCTTCTGGAAGTATCTAGCTAAGTGCCTGACATGCAGATTTAACACAAGGCCCATGCATGATGAATGAGAAAAAGATGGGGCTGACTCTCCTAGCCCCTATGCCTGCAATGGGCCAGTCCTTTTCTATTAATAAGGATGACAGTCGGTTGGGCTGACTTGAGGAAAATGCATCTCATGCCCATCCCTTCCTCAGCTTGTTGGTCCACTTGTTCTATGCCCCTTTGCTCTCTGTTCTTCAGTTTTGGTTCAGTCTGGAAAATGGATCATCCCCTGACAGCTACAAACATCTATACAATAGAATAAAAAGCATATGATTTTGTGTTTCAATAAAAGTGTGATTGAATAAGAACAAAAGAAATGTCTTAGCTCTTAGACTTTGCCAATGTGTCAGATTGCTATTTCCAACAGGTGGCCTCCTATCAGTGACTAGAACAAAATGCAGTTTTCCCATCCCCACTATATAGACCACTTCATCTGTGGCTTTGTTATGTATATGAGTATACAGCAGGGAGTGTAGTTGCATAGCCAGTAAATATGAGATATGAGATATGACACCTGTATATGTATTTTATTTAGTATCAGCATCAGCAGTGAGTGGATAAGGGGGATAGTGGCTTGTATGGGAGTCATTTCAGTGACTATGGGTGGGTAATTCACAACAGTATATGCTATAACTGTGCTCTTCCCACCTCAGATCCATGCTGGCATCCTTGAGTTGTGGGTGGAGTTCCCAGCACTTGGTGATGAGATGGCCCCTCACATTCATTAACACAAAGGGTACTAGCATTTTTTGTTTTCCTAGCTGCAAGACTAGCAGCTCCAGAGGCTGCAGTTTTAGTGATACTCATGTGATGGCAATCCTCATTCTGTAGTGCAGTATTAACACATGGCTTATTGGGGGAGTAGTGCTTTCAGCTACTCAGACATTGAATATGTGTGTGGGTTGTTTATAGCATGGGGCTCTGAACTTATTAAATGTAGATACATTGAGAGTCAATGAAAATTCTAAATGTCATACTATGTAGTAGTTACTTATCTGAGGGTATGCAAAAATACTAAAGAGTATTTTCACTTGAACCTCAGCCATCCATATATGTAACTACAGAACCCAAATAGGAAAGACATGGCTGCAATGTATTCACAGTCAGAGAATGAGTGGTCATGCGTGGATGATGTCCATCACTCCCCACAATAGTTTGAGCCAGAATGGGCTCTAACATGTGTAGATAAAGATAACATTTTCTAGAGTAGAGTCTGTGTTGAAAGAGAACTTTTGGAAAACATTCACCATGGTAGAGAATGGTAGGCATAGCTTTCCTGGCTTTTTTGACATCTATTCGTATAATTAGTTCCAGCCTCCCTTACCATGCATCATGGCAAGCCAATAAAATAATGAGAGAATCATGTACAGTGGTCAATTTTTCATATGAAATATAAAAGCAAGGCTATATTATGCAAATATTGACAATTTACTTACAATCTTAAAGGAAAATCCTGGCGAATGGCAAGAATTTGATAACCCACTCTCAATTTTCTTAGAATTATGTTAGACCATATTGCTCTATTGAAAAGTGATTACTATATATTGATCCTGGCCATAATTTTTTTTTTTTTTTCTATATCTCTAGTGCGTATAAGCACAAGATTCCACCCGCTGGCTTACCATCAGAAAGCTTTCCCATGAAGACGTCATTTCTCATTGTTCACTTGCTTACGTACTAAAAGCTCCACTGCTGTATGATGCGCAAATTTTCAACTATAGTTGTTGTGGATGATTGAGGGTGCAATTGGGGGTTCCAACTGGCGAGATCAAGGAGAATCTGCCGATCTGCTAATCTCCAGGATTCTTCCTATTCATAACAGCTTTTGTACCCTTACTCGACCAGTGCTATGGTCAATACTGAGGGTAACGCAACTAGTTCCCACACGGACGGAGAAGATGCCACGAAGAAACCGTCTGTTCACTATCATGGCGAATCGGATATGCCTCGAAAGGGTCAAAAGCCGGATATTGAGCACCATACTGCTAAGGCTGCGTCTATTGCTGGCATTGACGATGAGGATTTCGAGGAGACGTATGACTGGAGCACCGATGAGGACCTTATCGACGAAGGTGCAAAGCTCGACCACACCGTGGCTGTGAAAAGCCTGCCAAAGCGTGGGGCCCTAAAAGGTATCGCAGCATCGAAGCTTAAGACCTTGTACTGCATTCTTACATGTCTTATTGTTAAGGATTGCCACGTTTTTTCTTTCCACACTCGTCGGTTCGACACTGCTGTTGCCGTCCCACTTCTTCTTCATCTCTATTACCTTGTCCCAGATCCCTCCCCACACCGTCAGTACATCGCTGACAATGTCTCCGCATGGCTGTATTGGGTCGCTGCAAACGTTCTACCCTCCTGGCACCTTGCTATGATTGTGGATATTATTCCCGTTATCTGCAACATGGTAATAGGCCTTGCATGGGGTGAAGTCACTGAGACTGTAAGGTCTCAAATCGAACTTTACAATGCTGCTAAAGATAATATCAAACCCGTGCTGTATGGATCTTCTTGCTGGGTCAGCTAGATCATCGTATTTGATGGAATCTATCACTTGTATCATCACTATAACGAAGCTCTGAGTAACGCTCCCTATACAGTCAGGGTGAGTTCATCCTTTTCATCGAATGATGATGATCTCAGCATCTTTCAGATGTATCAAGCAATACAGTTTCTGTTCTTCTTCACCCTTGTGATTTCAATAGAAAAAATACTGGCTCATATGATTGCATTCGCTTTCACCGCAAGGCATTCAATGACCGCTTAGATGCCTTGAAGCGCAACCTGAAAGTAATTCGTCATCTTCGTGGTTACCGTCCGAAAAGGCATACCCCTAAACCTTCGTCCCACCGCCCTATGTTCTCTATACATGGACTTTTACTACCCCTCTCCAAGAAAAAAAACAGGAGTCGGTTTTGGTATAGGTAGTGGAATCGTAGGCGAGAAACAAGAATCACTCCACAATCGTACAACCACAGCTGACATCTTATCCGAAGATGAGGCACATTCCGGGGACATTGAAGAAGGCACGGGGCATTGGCGTTCAAAGAAAGGAAGAGAGCGAAGAAGCGGGATTTTCTCTTCCGTTTTTCCTTCAAGGCAGAGTTCACAAAGTACCAGCGACAGTGCCACGACCAGCACACCAACGAACCAACCTTAGAATAACCACGAAGTGCATACCTACCCACCAGCTAAACACTCCCTGGAACCAACCAATAACTCTCGGTCGGAAAAAGTAGGGTCGCAATCCAGTCGGTCACATGAGGAAGACCCAACTGTAGTGGTTCAGGCCGCCAAGGTATTTAAAACCGCCGTGATGCACGATGCCAGAAACATCAAGGGCAAGGAAGTCGACCAATCTGCATTGAGCTGGAAAATAAATTCAGCTTATGAGGCAAAGGTGCGGCATTAGCGTACCGAAGATCCATTGCACAGGTCCTTAATACCATTTACCAGCGCCTTGCTAAATCGATCTATGTCTCATTCAAAGCAGATCATCATCGGAAGTATCTTATTCCGTCCGATTTATATCCAGCATATGCTAAACCAGAGGACGCCGAAAATGCTTTCCTATTTTTTGACGAAGATGACAATGGCGATATTTCTGATGCCGAGATCAAAAATTCTCAAACTCTACAAGGAGCGTCGGGTGCTGAGTAGGAACTTGCGCGCCGTTGACAATGCTCTTAAGACACTCGATAGAATCATGGTATTTTTTGCAATGGTGGTTTCACTGCTTAGTGAGTGTTCGTTCGTTTAGAAAGAAAATAAGTGATACCAAGTCCCTAGCATATAGTTTCGTTGTCGGTGTTTAAAATAGCCATCGGGAACTCCTTGACATCTTTCTATACAGTAAAGCATCCCGATCCTCACTTCAAGGAAGTTCTCACGCGAAATATTACAGATAGGAATTGCCGCGAGTTTTATCTTCAAGAACGCTGCCAGCTCGGTGCGCTGTAGTGTGAATATTAGTCTGCGATAATAAGCGAATTGCAGGTCTTTGATGCTGTGATCTTCATATTCGTTACTCAGTGAGAATGAACCATGTTTGAACTATGAAGACTACTCATAGACAGAGGACAGTCCTTTCGACACAGGGGAAAGGGTCTTTATTGATAGTATGTCAAAGATGTCACGTTAGAACTGTTGTGACGAGGGGCGGAAGGAGTGGGAGGGGAGAGAGGAGGATAGCGGTAGAACGGGAGGAAGAGAGACCGGGACAGGAACGGGTGGATAGAACGGCCGAGGAACATAAAGAAAAAGGATCCGAAACACAAAGATAATTAGTAACAAACCATAGACAGAACACCGACATGACTTACTCAACGTTACGACTTGGAATGGATGAAAGACAATGACGACTATGATACACGCATGTGCAGCAGGAGGATCGAAGGAGACACAGGAACCAGATTGAAGGGCAAGATGCGAAGTAGAGGGAAAGGATTAGTAGAGGAGAAGGTTACAATGGATATAAGGATGGGCTTACACCATGAAGGAAGACATATGGCCACACCGGGACATACATATGCGGTATCTGAGGAGAGCAAATAACGAGATGAGAAAGGGTTCCGATTCAGATAGGATCCAGGGTTAGACACTTACCAAGGACAGTGAATATTTCGTAGTATAGCATAGTTCAGTACGAGAGCGTGGTCGATGACGTGGAAGGGGGATCACAAAGCAGGGCGGCGACCCTGCATCCGGATCTAGAACGCCGCCGCTACATTTGGAAGAAATTGTTTTATCATGCTACGGTCCATTTATGTATAAAACTAGGTAGTTAAGAACATATACTCTAGTTCAAAAACTCATCCGCTTCTCGACCATTCTTAAGACCTCGACGCGATCGAGGTTTCAAAGTCTGCGTATATTTCAATCACCTTGTCAAGTATCCGGACACTCCGGGATAATTTCCTTAGGTGCAGTACACCGTGTCTACATTTTTTTCTCTCAACATGCCTCTGCATTTCGAGCATCCCGCAGTGTTTATTTCCATCCGATCGACTACGCGCCACCTTTCCGGAACAGCGCCTAAAGACAACTCACCGGCCATATCGCCGCATATACAAATATAACAAACAAAATATACACACAAAAAATATAGAAAATATACCAACGGATCGCACATATCTACTTCACCATCCCCCCTGACTTTTAAACTGATAAGAACTCTCCCTGATTACTAACTGTGCTTGAAGCTGAGAATCTTGTTGTCGAGAAGATGGGTCTATTCGCGGTAGGTGAGATTATGCAAACCTGAACTGGTCCCTTATATTGTACGCAGACAACGTTCATCCAAGCGGATGGCACAGGAGCCTACTATTTCAACTCCTTATTGTTTACCAAGTCCATCACGAACGTTCAACGCAGTGGAGTGAATAATTTTCCTTGAGTTTCTGGGGATCGGCTAATCCTATGTTCAAAATGTTCGAGAATCTGATGGTGCAGGTTGCGTGGAGAACGCCGTTAGAAAAGGTCGATCAGCTAGAGAAGTGCATGAATGAGTGGCTAGCAATTGAAGAAAACCGATGGTTTGAGCCCAACACAGCTGTTACCCTCCAGAAAATCGACTACCAGCGTTGCCCGGAATTCACCATGGGCATGATACACAATGGGTACAGTCAATCACTAACTCTGTGTATCCTATTTCTTGATTGGTCGATTTCAGAACTTGGCAAGACTGGACTGTGCGCAATGCACGCAAAACAGCCTTCTGTTCGGCTGTACACTTTTACTGTCGGCCACTTGGCATCACTTTCTTCAACTCACCACAACCCGTTCTAATTACCGAGAGTGAAGACCAACTCTCCAAAATTTGAATCCATATCCCTAGCAGTCCTGGGGCACTGTCGCCTGGACCTTGGGAACCCAACTCACCCAATTTACCAAGCGGTTCACCCATGCGCCCGATGAATGACCTGACTCCGGGACCCAATGAGGAAACGAAAGAGACCTTTACAACCATTCTTGGCTTTACTTTACCACTGGATAAAAGGATTAATTTGACGAGAGCGCGTAAAAGTAGATTACGCAAACGCAATATACTTGGCATGGGTGACGGCACAGGTGGTTAGGTTGCGCGACATGGGCTGAAGTTTATAGAGTCAATATTTCCTTTTAGATCGCCTGTTGATACATTACACACTCAACCTATCTATAACACATATTGGTTGAATTATATGAGAAATCATTTATCCTCTGGTTATTCGCGCGCGCGTTGCGTATATTGGCGTTCGCGAAACTCTAGGGCGTATGCTCCCTCATCCGACACTGGCATAACCGACAGGTGTCATCCCTTCCAAGTACTATGAGAATTACATTAGAATCTCCTAATGGTATTGTACACTAGAACCATTAAACTTGTACGTAGCCTGCGCCAAGTCTTGGGTAAAGTTTGAGATGGGTGGTATGATCACGAATCTGAATCGCCCACAACATGGATATTGCTGCAACGAAATAATCAAACAACTCACTTCCTCCAATACTCACCCTCTAGAATTTCCATGCCTGTCTAAATCCCTTGGTTCGTTGACGGCTGAGGGGATTGATGTGGAAGTTTAAAATCAGAAAAAGGAAGGCTTTGTTCCTATCTGCAGGTGGTGTACATAATACTCATTACATACTAACCTCCAACCACGCCTGTCAATATGCAGAATAAACGGTCCACTAACTATGAAGGAGTACAACCACGCGTCCACTCTGTAGCCTAATTTCACAACAGATGGACTCCCCCATGTTACAATTTGTTTGCGATTGTGCATTACGTTGCGGGCTGAATAGGAAACCAGCGGTTAAACACGACATTGGGATCATACACCTTCTTTATTCGTTGTAATCTCGGATAATGGTCACCCCAAAGCTTCTGGGCTTCGCTCGGCATTTGAGGTGGATCAGACACTGGTGCATGTGGGCTTTAGTTTCCCAAGGCAGACAATGATCTCGATACATACCATAGCTTCCATACCCATGGTTTTCGTCATCCGTTGGTGTCCTCTCCTCTGCGGCTTCAATGATTTTGATGAATTCTTGTGAAATCTTTTTCGCATGGGCTGCGTCGCCGATTTTTAGTTCTTTTTGATTCCAGGAGATGAGGAAGAATATGTTCGGCTGCGGGCCACGAGAATTGAATGAAGTCGCATCCCGGGGAACGGAACAGGCTGTTTTGAGGGGTATAAGCTCGTACCCAACCATTACATCGAAGGTAGGAAGCGTCGACTGCAAGTTTTTAATTACGTCATGGATGTGTGGTAAGAAAGGCGACCGTAAGCTAGTCCCACTCTGACGAATGCCGTCAGCAATATTTCCTCAGGTCTACGAGTTAGTTTACATGCCAGATAGTAATTTCTCCCGTGTTTAGCCACTAAGTTGGAAATTCCGTTTACTTGTTCATACGGAATCTCACCAGCCTGGTCAGCAACAGGCCCTGGTGCATGTGTCAAAGGGGCACCAAACGAAGGTTAACTGAATGTGTGTACATACCAAGATCAAAGAATTTTTTGAAATTGGCACGGCCATCCTCTTCCGAACCATTATAAAAAAGGAAGAGGAGTACCATGGGCTGGAGAAATGTCAGATGAGACACTGTCAACATTTGATCCCCTATACCAACCTGTTTATCCGGTCCACGCGTAAACATCGGTATCATAGATTCCCGTTCGGTGGCTCCCGGCCACCATGCATCGAGAGTCTCTGCGAGTTTACCAATGACGGATGGAGGGAAGATGACTCGGCCTGCAAACACGGTCTTTCGCTGTGGGTAGACCTTGAGCACGAATTCTGTAACTATTCCAAAGTTGCCTCCTCCTCCACGGATTCCCCAGAAGAGATCGGGATGCTCAGTTGGCGATGCAGTGACGACTGATCCATTGGCCAGAACCACGGTAGCTTGGACGAGATTATCAATGACAAGACCATGCTGTCCAGATAGGTAGCCATATCCACCAGACAAAAGTACACCGGTGTGGTTCACTGTTCCTCCGGGGGTAGCCAAACCGTGAGCCATTGTAGCGTTGTCCACGGTTTCCCAAAGCGATCCCCCACCGACGTACACCACCTTCTGCTCAGGATCTACTCGCGCGGAATCGAAGTAGCGCGAGAGGTCAATACTGAGACCTTCATGCCAGGATGCGCCGGATGTATTGTGCCCGCCATACCTGACGGCCAACGGAAGGGCGTTAGAGGTAGCAAAGCCGAGGGCGAGGGAAACGGCAGCTTCATCCTTGGGCCACACCCAGTATCTGTGGGGGCATGGAATGATTTGATATGCAGCATACTAGTCGTTTGAGAGCTCACCGTGTCACGCGCTCGTCCCTTACCCACCATCTCGCAGTGGCTACAGGAAGCTCAAAAGGGCCTGCTGATACAATGTCGCCTTTGAAGCCTTGCTTGAACGCTTCGATGGAAACCATAGTTACCTAGGTGAATATATTAGATAATAATATCTTAGACTTTAGGGTAGGCAAATAGATATGAGGAGAGAATACAGGTCTTATGTGTTTAGTCTATGTTCTAGCTTTAGATAAAAGGCTTTTTGTTTTCAACTTGTTGTAAAAGTTTATCGGAATTTACTGGGAGTGGAATTTATGCTACTCTAAACACTCTACTTATATAGTAAGTGTAGCGTCTACTCAAAGCTGTGTATGCCTGCGCACGCCCCTCTTAGAGGCGCGTGTAATTCCCATCAATGACGCGTGGTATGTGTTTGACGCGTGGTATGTGTTTGACGCGTGTGTCGCATGTGCTGATGCGCGTGATTGTGACGCGTGATGTCGATTCTACGTTTACTCGATTGTAATGCCGGCGCTCTTTTGCGCAACCCAAAAGTGGGCGGGGCTCAAGCCGGCGCAAGCATAGATGCAAACAAAAAAAAATACGAAAAATAGGGAAGTGGTCAGGGAGGGTGTGACAAAAAAGTGGAGGCTCGAAGCCTTTATGGCTATCGAGGGTGAGTTAGGTGAGAAGGACGCAAAGAGAAGTTTGGAGGTATGGAAACTATATATACTCAAAGGATGCACATCACTCGTTTCATAGACTTTGGACATTGCTGGTATTGTCCAATCCATCTACGTTTACTTGATCATAACGGATGGGTAAACAACTTGATTGTGATGCCGGCACTCTTTTGCGCAACCCAAAAGTGGGCCGGGCTCAAGCCAACTGAGGAGCGAGGTGGAGAGATCGAGGCTCAGGAGGCTGAGCGTTGGGAATGGCCCAATGCAGGCATGCTGAAAGGGAGAGTAGGTGGTCTTTGTTAGGCTCAATATAGAGCTTGTAAGCATCACTGCACCAGCGCCCTAATTGTTGTAGCTCAAATTCATTCAAACCCACCGCAGCCACAGAGGAGGCACTGCCCCTTCTAAAACTGTGACCAGCAAATGTGCTTGGGTTGAGTCCAATACAAGCGAGATCATTGCAAAGTCACCTGAGAAGGTCTGCATGGAGGAGCGTGCACCATCCTGCCCCACAAACAGGGGTGATTCAGGTGGATGCAGGTTGCAGATGTACAGGTTTTTAAGGCTAGTGACAGGGCATGTAGAGGCACTGGGGGCAGCTGAAATATAGAGTGAAACCCCTTTCTGGAAGGGGTCAGATTTGGAGGAGGGGATAGAGAGGATGATGTAATTGGGGGCTTCGAACAAAGGCTCAAAGCACAGGCAACTCCAGGTAAGATGTGCAGATGGGTTGAATGACTTGATATTACACACTGTGAATTCCCCACAATGCAAGAATGTGGGGACTGCAAGGTGGATGGCAGAAGTGTAGTTGAGGTCGCCAATGCTCGATGGTGATGGATTGAGGATGGTGATGGATTGAGGGAGATGATCCAGAGAAGGATTTCGAATGTAACTGGCATTTTCGGCCTCCTGTCTTTTTCACCCATGTATCTTTTAATGCCACGTACCATTGGATGGACCAATGGGGACTTGCATTCCTCGAAGGGCAAGTCGTTGTAGATGTGCGCAGACCGGACGTGTGTGATATAGGCCTTGATTTTTTTGGGTTGGAGGGAGCGATATCCAAGGAAGGCGACCCATTCAAGGAGGACGATTAAGTGAACGGGCGATACAGGAAAGAATACTGGGCAGATCGCTTTGAAGTGCAGCAGGTACTACCGAAGACGGAATACAAGAAAAGAAATCGGCGTTCAACCAGTTTTGTTTCTCCTTCTGGGTTCTTATACCTTTTATTCTTCTATAATTATTGTACGTTTTCATTTTGTCTCTTGATTTTCTTTGATTTTTAGCGCTTTAAGATCTACTATTGTAGTTTATCTCGTCCGTGCGAGAAGCCGAAAGTCGGGATGTTCTTCGTCCATTGTACATCTCTGAATCAGTCTGTGGAATAGGTGGAAGACCTCCCGGTCAATCTGGCTTTAACGGGCTAAAAAACATAAACAAAACAGAAAAAAAAAAGAAAAAAAAACTGTCCAACGACTTCCTTGACCTGTTAACTGTTTCTTGTCGATATATGAATCCAGCCCTCCATTTTACTATCGAAAAATACACATTGTTAGCAGGGTAAGTCCAAGTAAACGATGCCCTATCCAGTGATCCCCACAATCATCCTCTACACACATCGTCCCTCGGAACGAGGTGCAACCTCTCGTTAACAGGAACAGGAACCCGATTACTTTAAAGAACCATGCAGCTATCTGGCACCTTGGGACCTTACAACACAGGCAACGCCGCCCACTGGAACACGGCGCTCAATAATGGAACTGTTTTGAGGGGTGAATCGTTATAATTCATTGCTCTTAGCGTGCGTATAATGGAGGGTGTGCAGATCGACCTCACTTCAAAGAGTAAATGGATGACCGGAATTGCCGCATCGTGAAACATCAACTCACTGCCACCCTTCGGCTTGACTGAGCTTTAAGGTTTTTCAATTACGGCGACACCAGAGGAGAATGAAGAATGTTACAGAACATCCCAGAACCTGTGGAACTATCCACCAATTTAAGAAATCAAGTCCACTATCGTCTTCCACCATCTACAAGTGTCTACAAATTTCGATCATGTTGTCAAGTCCCAAACCTTGCATGTATAAAATTATCTCAACTGTCTGCTTCCCTCTAGCCAAGACTGCCTGTATCACCTGCACATGTCACTCAAATACTCCAAAAGCTTAAGGTTTGATAAACATGTCTCTCACCACCCACTTCTGCGAACCCATCCACAACTCGTTCTTTCCTGTTTCAGACTTCAACCTCCTGGGTTAAGCACCCTGGAATCCATGTATTCCGGGTTCGAGACGGGAACAATTAGATAGGGAGGAGTCCCCCACCGTACCACCCAAGGTTCATGCTATTGCCTATTTTTATCTTTCCTCCTTGCTAACAAGCCTTCTCTTAGAATGGACTTGCACAAATCCAAGGGAACAGACGAGATGACGTTCACCAAAATCGGCAGGTCGTCTCGGGGCAGAGTACGATTTCGAATGGGCTCGATAAGGAAGGATATGGTGTGCGTGAAAGGAGGTATGGGAAGTTCACAAGGAAGACTCTCTTCCCATTGGTATTAAGGTATGTGTGGTTGTACTATTAGAGGTGGCATGTGTTTGACTCAACTTTCTGTTGTGGTTTAGGCAGAGGATATAAAAGCTAGCATAATTCTTACAGTCATATTCCCAAATATCACTGTGATCAGGAGCCTTGAAAGGTCTCTATTGAGTGACTGATCATTTCTATGGACTTGATGCATGTCAGGAGGGAACACTACTCGTGTAATTGCAATAATTTGTACAGTATATGGATTCAAATGTTAATATAAGCTTTACATTATAAACACGCACTTTGGAATCGATTTCTTGGAATATAATGTCTAAGAATAACGGGCAACAGTCCACGTCAAACCACTCGCTCTGTCGCATCCGTGAGAAGGATCAAAGTGGAGGATCATAGTAATCTCTCTTGGACCCCTTGTTGCTGTAACTCAATTTATAAACGGACGAAATACAAGCTTTAAAAAATCAATATATTAAAAGAGCCTGGGTGTATAAACGAATATTTTCGTTGAGACCCCAAAATCTGCTAGACGAGATATAAGAAGTATAGCTGAGTTAGAGCGATGTGTGTTATTCAGGTCAAGTGTAAAGGTAGTCATGCAGAGCAAAATCAAAGCTACAGAGCATAAACAGACAACCGATAAAGATGGGTTTAAAAAGGGGTGATAAATAAACAGTATAATATCATGGATAGTGAAGGAGTAAACGATCTTTGATCGTACAGATACTGGGACGAAGAAGTGCTTCGGCCCAGCAATTCTCTAAAAGCTCCCAGAGTAAATCAATATTCTTAACATCGTATCTCAATGGGGAAGATGGTCTTGGTGGTGGTGATTTGTTTAGAATGAACATAACAACGGAAACCTCTCGAAATGAACTGTATGGGACATTCCCTGCCAGTAGCTGATACATAAATGAGGTCAGAACGTGCCTTGAAAATAATAAGTGTGACGTACTTGGAGTATGGTGCTGGCCAAAGCATAGACATCCGTTGCAGTTGTAACCTGGGAATCATGGTCAAGGACGAGCTCGGGGGCACTCCATCGAATAGAGAAGGACACGGTGGATTGTGTGAGTCCCGAAGGCCCGGCAACTCCATCGATCAGTCGTGACAGGCCAAAATCAATCAACTTGGCGTGTCCAGTGTTGTCTATCATCACGTTGGCCTGTAGTGAGGCAATATTAAGCGTATCCGGTCAGGTTGGGGGGGGTGCACTCACACCCTTCAGGTCACCGTGAATGATTCCCTTGCTGTGGAAATATTGGACACCTATCGTAATCTCCCAAATATGGACAAAGGTGAATTGGGATAATGGTCGGCGCCATAATTGACTTGCCAATTTCATGGGATTGGCACTGGGATGATCTCGAAGATAAACATCTGCACTCCCATTGGGATACCATGGCAAAACGATGTCAGGGATGTCATCTGAAAGATATACCACACCATGGAAGAGTGAAATACTTTCATGATTGAGCAGTGACCATATCCGAGCTTCACGGTGCAATTGCTACGAAGAAGGATGAGTCAAACACAATATTTGCCGGATAATCACGAACCTTGGAAAAGCTCAGTTTATTGGCATTGCGTGTAAAGTGACGCAATATTTTTACAGCGACCTAGAATAGCGTCACTTTACTACTGTCTGTCATCTGGAACCAAGTACTGTTGCGCATACCGGTTCACGTGTGGAATTTTGTTCGTTCTTTATATGCAACATTCCTTTCCATATGTCCGAATGCCCTCCATAGGCAACAGGGTATTTTCCTATTAACTGTACAATGGATTCGAGGATTTGGTCCTTGGTTTCTCGACAATCATCAAGTGCTTGCAAACGAATCTCTGAATTGGGCGAGCACAGTGGGTTCGCGGTGGGGTAAGGCAAGGCGCGATGGAAGGTGAAACATGTTATTGGATCTGGTGTTTGTGCATGGGATTCGTTAGTTGAGTTTGATAGCCTCACATTCTGGATCGAAATTAGCCGCTGAGGAAACACACAATCGATGGGCGCCTCACCGACAGAGACGCTGAAGTCATGGGCGCCAGCTATGGGTCCTCGTCTTAGTCAGCACCAGTGTGTGGTCGTGAGGTCCTCAATGTGACATTGTCATGGTCACGTTTTATACCCCGAACGAATAGAACGTGGCATCCACACACAGTCCCAATTTAGACAGATAATCAACAGATTTTAGAATTTCGAATTCCACACAAAATATACAAGAGCAAAAGCAGTCGGATTTGAATTGTAAAACTCGTAGACATATATACTACATGTCGAAGATCGATGATTATAGATGTGTATATGCGCATGTGTGTGCCGCGAAATAGCCGGATTTGATAGGATAATTTGTGGAATAATTTCTGAGATGTTGTAAATTATTGTTTTATTTGATTTATTGGCTCGTATCTCAAAAAGATAGTGAGTATTTTGAAAATTCGTAAAAATATGATATTTTGCTCATTATAGCATGACTGAGGAATGAGAATCTTCTATGGCCCCTCTTATAGGGACGGGGACTCTACCTAACATACGGAAAACAGAAATATCGGCCACGAACAAAAGATAGTGAATGTGAACGTATTCCACTTTCAGCAATGATAAATATCTCACTCGTGATTACCTTCATACACTGGTGCAACAGCAGGCCAACAAATGTCAGGAGGTCCGGTTTAGGGCACATATTGAAGAGGCGCGTGGTCGCAAAGCATCTTCCAGAAGCCATCCAACACCTGAATCACTATCCTTATAACTCTTACATGACACATGATGACCATACGTGCTCTATACACCCTATGAGAGCTTCGTTGAACCCTAACTCAAATCTACACCACCCCCACACTCTCACCCTGTGCCCATTGACGGTTTTCACGATCTGCTTCCACAAGGGATGATGGAGGAAGGCAGCGAAAGAATAATAGGGCTGGGGAGGCGGGCGGGGAGGGTGAGTGTAGAAAGTTCAAATTTCATGGGCTGATGGGTGACTGGGTTAGGAGCGTACTGTTCCTCGGTTTAGTCCCAGATCATCACCTATAGCCCCTGAAACTCAAAGTGAAGAGGACCAGGCTAGTGTAATTCTTTTTACTGCAATAATTAATCCTTTATTCGTGCCCACTTACTATGCCTATCTTCATTTCGGGCTATTGAATCATATCCCCCCATTTCAAGGAGCTCACATCGAACTTCACATTCCCTTGTACACCTATCTTGCGGAGCCAACACCTCCTTCCTACCTGTTCTTACCAGAATGACGCCATTCCTGTCCCAACTTTTTCCAATAGCACCTTTGAAACTCCAAAAGCTCATCTTGTCACACTGTCTCTCACAACATACTTCTATCACCCTTCTTACACAATCTTGGACTTCCCGCCTGTTCTATGCAGAATGGGATGCGTATGTGCCAAGTTCTAATTGTGAACTAACATCGCAATGAATCGTCCACGGGAACAGGTCTCCTGCGCTCCCCAATCTACATGTTATCTACTATTTGCAACTCTCCTCGCTTGCTAACGACCCCCTTCTAAAATGGACTTGCGCGAGTCCAAGAAAGCAGATGAAGGACGGTTACACTGGAACTTCCCTAAGGAAGAAAGTGGACATCAATGCACAAGAATCGGCTGGTCGGCTCGGGGAAGAGTCCTCTGTCAATTGAGCTTGATAAGGAGGGGTATGCTGTGCATCAAAGGGGTTCGGGCAGTTCTCTAGGTTGATTCCTCTTTCTACCGGTATTAAGGTATGTGTAGTTGTACTAGTGGATGTCATATCAGTTTCAATCAATTTATTTTTTTGCATAAGCTAAGCATATAAAAGCTAGCATGGAGAATGGGGTTTTGGCCTTCAAGTGGCCCAAGATGCACCCTGATGAAGGGCTGGGAAGATCTATAACAGACTTCTTCACTGACACACACAGCAACAAGTAC
This sequence comes from Gomphus sp. MG54, assembly GCA_003314385.1. NCBI lineage: Eukaryota > Fungi > Basidiomycota > Agaricomycetes > Gomphales > Gomphaceae > Gomphus > Gomphus sp. MG54. The sequence goes on along the minus strand of QLPG01000940.1, from coordinate 16,704 downwards.
CTTTGGGGCTTGTTGATATGCATATGTATAACAAAGTAACTACTAACCTTTGCAGCTTGTCAATATGACTGTTAAAAACAGGGCCCAAAGATATGCATTTGCACTTGATTATTAAGCCCCAGAGAATTCAAATGCAAGACACAAATGCAGCGGAATAAAATCATATCCAACACTTACAAGTTCTCTGTTTGTTTCAGCTGACTGAACTGTTTGCTAGTTTGAATATCAACTTAGTCTCCCACCATACTCATGTTTTCTGCATTTTTAAAATAAGGGGCAGATGATTGAGGAGGGTGCAACACATAAGTTGCAGCCAAGTCCCTATTGTTAAGGATTTGATGTTTGGCCCAAACATCTCTTCTTATCCCTGGCAACCAGGACCTGATGGTATTAGAGAGAGGGTATGGGTTCCATTCATTATTTTCTCTGGTATCTGCCATTGGTAGGAGTGTAAATTAGCTATTATATTTTGCAGTTGTGTGACTCTCTGACCTTAGCTCTTTTCAAGAGACTGAGGTATGAGTTTAGGTTTATTCCCATTTTTCATGCAATTGTTAACCATTGTTTTAGATAGTATTTCAGGTAGCTAGCTACTTCTAATATGAGCTCTTTTCCAAGAGACTGAGATAGTATTTCAGTCCTTATATTTCAACACCTATGACTGTGAATGCCCAGCAATGACTATTGCATAGCCACTGTTGTGAGTCAACCACCCACCCTTAAGCATCTAGTGCTTCATCATCCATCCATCTGTTCATCTACTATCCTCTGACATCCACCCTATGACAATCTGACCTTCAGCCCCTGGCCCCCTGTCAGTCATGGATGAGCTAATCTTATTGTAAAAGTGTTGATGCTTGAGACACAATAGTATAATAACTCTTTTTGTTCTTCTTACAATAAGATTCCACATTACATTAGTTGTTATTGTCCTTCCACATACATACAGACAATAGCAGTATTTAGTATAAGTACCTTACTCGATGTATGATGACTCCTCAGACTCGCTTCTAGAGTCGTCTTAGGTATTTCCATTCTATCTAATTGTGGACTCACTTCTGAAGTCATCTTAGGTTGAACCTGTACACAGAAGCTTGCCTTTCAACAAATCTTTCTGCAAACCCACAGAATAAGCATTAATTAAGCACCTGAACCCCAGACTTAACATGACCTTTAAGTATTAGTCTGATAAAATCACTACAGTGTAGTAGACTTCCTTGAAACAGAATTCAGTCAAGCTTGATTTTGGCTCAAAATTCTGTAGATTAAATTTTAATAAAATTATATTACAGCTAAGAAGTGTCTAAAGAATATTTTTGCTCTATAATATGGGGTAAAAAAGCCCTTGTTGTAACACAATAAATTATTTTGTGGAACAGGTCAAAATGTCACAGGTAGAAGTCCTTGATACAAGTGTGACACCTAATTCTCTCTGCATGGAATTGCAGCCTATTGTGATTAGTCATCCATCTCTTCATCACATTCTTCTTCATTTTGTTCATTTCTAACATCATCTTCATTCAATGTGAGGGGGGGGGGCTTTGGTTTATAATGATTGTGCTTCTTGTTGCATGGAGGTTACTCATTATTGATAGGAATGTGGTCGTGTATTATTAGCATGTCACACTTTGGTAGCCCTAATATCTTTGTGGTCAGATTCAGGTCAAATTAGGTCAAATCCTACTTGGAGTGTTTTTAATTAACAATAGGAGATGTATATTTTCCCTCATATGAACACTCTATGACAAAATCTCTTGAAAAAAATGAGCAATTACTGATTTAAGATTGTATGTTATCAAAATCAAGTAAATTTAGATGAAAATACATTCCTCTTGAATGCAATTCTTCTCCCTCCCTTATGTGGTTTGGCATAAATGTTGCTTATGTATGGTAGATTCTTTTTTTCAAAACCCTATATCACTGGAATGAGAATAGACTCTGGGAAATCAATGTGTATCAAGGAGGTATCCTATATCAAGGAAGTCTACTATGCTTTAATATTTGAAGATATATTTCCTATAGTGAGAGGTAGAGGGATGGACAGGATGGCCAAAAGAAGGAGTGGGTAGAGGTATTAAGCCCTTGAAGATGCTAATGCTGTGTGATCTCAGGCACCAGTATTATAGCACCCTTGAACACAATGCTGATGAGGTTTGGCTTGGTCCAATGAGCCAAACAGATATGGCTTGGCTTCAATGTACTCTTGCATTACACCCTCTTATTTGTGAGTGCCACTGAATTTTAGAGGGTGTTGAAGGGATATGAGCGCTAATAAATTGGTGCAACTTGTTAGAACCAATGGGATTTTTCTTAGTAATTATATATATTTTCCTGATTCACTTCAATACCAAAACCCAAATAACTCCCCCAATTCTATCCCACTCAAGGGGAAACTCCTCACAGGGTTCAAAGACAATACAAAGGACCTACAGGAATATTCTTGTGATTTTAGGAGCAATTTTGGATGAATACCACCTACTTGGCCTGGTACCTGATACATGGCCCAAATAGTTCCTCAGGGTTGATGGATGGGAGATCATTGATGGGCAAAAAATTTTAATATGACTATTTTCCACACTCTTCTATCTTTTTCCAGGGCATGGCCCAAATCTTTTTCCTTTCCCACATACCCACGTTCCATCATGCACGCGGCCGTATCAGAACGGCCTCCGGTCACATTCCAATAATTTTTCACGATTACACAGCCTTTTATTTCTTATAAATACCTAGCTGTATCTAGCTAAACTATAGACAAGTAGAGATTACATTTCTACATCCCCACTCTCACTAAACCTCGAGATAATATCAAAACTCCCTTCCGCGCTGAACCGAAGGTTAAGTGCCGGGCATCGCACTTTCCTATTTTGGACAAAAACACCAGAAACTCGTGGCACCAATACCTGGATCGAGAGTTAAGTCCCCAGTAACAAATAACATTTTTACATTTCACCATCTATTATTTTTACCTTGTGGGAGGACCACAATTCCATAACCCGGCGCTTTGGCACCCAGGCTGGTTTCCCGGAATGGCGCCTAAGCGGAGGCTAAACCCGGGACTCAGCTCCCAGTAGAATTGCTATGGAGCAATATTTTCCTTAACAATAAATATCGATAAAATAACTAGAAAATCCACAAGAATATTCTCCTATTTATACAGCCAATACTTCAATATTCTACCCCAGGAAAACCCCACAGAAATCTAATCTGCCACACCAAATTACACAACTTTACTAGGTCCACAAAGGGAACCTCAGACTAAACAGAATAAAACACCTCAGTGTGTTCAAAACACTTTTATTTGAAAGAAACTACCTAAACAGAATAAAACTACAAATTATCAGAAAAGGTACATTGGTTGTAATTACTCTTTCTCACCTCCTCAGTGTGGTCAAAACACTGAGGAGAATGAGTATGCAAATGTGTCTCAGTGATACCCCTAGTGGTCATTTTGTGTTCAGCACATTGGTCAGCCAAAATGCCAGCAATGAATGGAATGTTAGAACATGTGTGTAGCCTCAACACAGAAGCAAATTGAAAAGGTCATGTTGATAATAGTACAAAAAAATAAGAAGACAGACGTCGAAAAATATCGTAAAAATACAGAGAAAATACCTGAAAGTATTGTGAATGATTTTAAATGATTTTTATTGAAAAATAAAAAGAAAAATAATGATTTAAGAATATATTTGGCTTGATACTAGTGTAATTCACCCAACAGGTGTTTGGTAGAAGACCAAGAATGTTGGTACAAAGTGTGGAAGGTGTTTGCCTAAGATTGTCCACAAATCATTGTCCTCTTGCAGAGCCATACAAAGTGTTAAATACATATGTCGGCACTCAGCTAGAGGTTTCCAGGAGGGTTTCTGGAGGGTTCTGAATGATTCCCAAAGGGGGGTTTCATACTCCGGGGATGGAGGCATTAAGGGTCGTGGACTCAGGATCGGAATCGGAATGGGGGTGGAAAGTCGGGAAGTGCCGGGGGTCTTGGGACTGTTCACGGTATAGGGTGGTATGAGTGGTTCAAGGTCGCAAGGACTTGGCTTTAACTTATGTGTTGCACCCTCCTCGATCATCTGTCCCTAATTTCGGAGAGTCGGAAAGTTTACTGAAACTTAATCGGAAACTACGACACAGAATTAAGTCGATATTCATACTGGCGAATAGTCCAGTCGACTAGTGACTTATATACATGTATCTAGTCTTGTACTATCTTTTACTGAGTAAAGACAAGGGGGGGGAAGAGAGTACAAGGGGCAATATAAAACAAAGAACAAGGAGTGAGGTATGCGATGATCCTGCATGTCATGTATCAAAGGAGCGGAACCTTAACTTTGGAATCTTCGGAGGTTCAGAAACACAGAACCTTGGAATGGTGCATTGAAAATCCAGAAATCGGTTATTCAGACTTTGAGTGATCGGAAGGGTCCCGGAAACAGTGTGGGTGGTTGTGGGGTTTAATGTGGGTTTATTTGGCGGCATGGGCCATAACACAAAGTGACCAAATTGATGACAATTATAGCATTGCAGTGGGTGGTGTAGGAATTTGGTTGTCAGGTGAAGGTAATCCTGGAATACAATGTAGTGGCTAATACAGCTATTGGCAACTTGAGCATCTGTAAAGAAAAGAACTATGGACATGTGTGTTTTAGTTTACTGGATTGTTATGATCAGATTGCACAACTGTGAGGTCAAACCATGTATTATAGAATAGTGTTTTGGGGTCAGGAGTTGGTTGTGGGGCTGGCAGAGTGGGTGAGGTAAGGACAGCTGCATAGGTGCATATTTCCAGTGGGTTTCAAGGTGTATGGAAGGCCTGAGTGGGTGGAGAGGGCATCCAGTTGCTTATACAGTATACTTTGGTCAGTTGTAGGTCATATGAATCTAATGAGCATTGATTGGGCTACAGAAATGAGGTTATAGCTTTGGTGCAGGGGATTGAGAGAGATTGTCACTGTTTTAGGAGCCTTGGTCTTAGAGAGAGCAATTCCATATATTAGAGTCTAGGTGAATGTCCTGGGTGACTATGGAAGGAGGGTTATTTAGGAGATAGTTGTTTTATATCTATCTAATAAATGTTCTGTTGCTTTATTATATTCCACTATAGACAGCCCTCCGCACAATATAAAGGTTTTAGGTTTGACTAAGCACTGACCCAGGGAGGCAGCTACAGGGGATGCGTGAGTAGGTGATAGTCATTTGTGAATGACTCTGGTACTGTCAGCGTATAGTACCAGCGTGAGTGTAATTTAATATGTATCAAGCTTGATTCCCATTGTGTCCAGACAACAATGATATTGCCCTGATGGATCTAGCCCAATATGGCTTGGGGTCACATGACAGTATCTATGAATATGCAGGGGGCCGAGTGACTGCCTGACTGTCAAGCTATCAAACTTCGGTAATGCCAAGGATGCGGATGGGTAATGGCCAAGTCCTGCAGGCTGGAAGTAGTGGCTTTGGCTTTAACGTACTCATGTATTGTGCCCTACTTGCTATGCATGCCACCAATTTGGGACAGAGGAGGTACTCTGGGGGTGCCAAAGTACCAGCCCAAGTAGAGGACTTTACAGAGGAGAGGGAAGGTAAGGGGCCTAAGCCTAGTCGATACCCAGAATGAGGAAGTATGTACATGCATGCTCTACTTATATAATTTAAGAAGCAACATGTGGCATAAGGAATGTGGAACAATAAGGTATGCAGAGCATGTGGGAGTATTGTCCATAACAAGTAAAATTAAAATGAAGAAATGTAAATGGGGATAGGACAATGGAAAATAGAATAATAGGAATGTCACCAAGGATAGGACAATAAGGAGTGCCTGACTATAAAATATTAGGGTTGTGGCTGAGGATAAAACAAGGACAGGATGTCCCAAAGTGAGGCAGATCAAGGAATAAGGAGTAGATATGGTGGGATTAATGGATAGTAAATGGCATAGAGTAGATGAGGGATGGGAACAAGGAATGTGGATGGTGGATGTGCCGAGCCGAGACCAGCATACCAAGTGATTTGCATGCGGTGTGGGCACTTGTACATGGATGTAGTCTGACTGCTCGGTCAGCACTGCCAAAATATCGGAATCTCAGTACATGTACTTGACACTGACAATGATAGTCTCTATAGAGAAGGTGATAAAAATCGCAGTTAATGTACTCTTGGTTGTGACGTCTGTTTTAACGATCTCCCACATCCCCTTCGAAGTGGTGAGGTTCTTGATCAATGATCCTACTTGTAAGGAGGTCGTTGACAAGATGATATGCTGAGCAAGTGATTCTCGCTTGTCATATTCAATGATGTGTGTCTCATGCACCTCTATTTGCTCCTGTTAGGATTCAATAATGCTGAAATATCGGTTAAGTCCTGCAAACTGTTTTGGAGTGGCTAGGCTTCAACGTGCTCGTGCGTTGCGTCCTGCTGTTCCATGCATGCCACTAATTTAGACAGTAAGAAGTCTCATGAGGGTGCCAAGGGCATTGGCTTGAATGGAGGACTTTAGATGAGGAAGGCAGGCAATGGGGTGCAAACCGATTTGATATTCTGAGTGAGGAACTATCTACATACATCCCGCTACTTATATAGGTTAAGAAGCAAGATGTGGAAAAGGGTGGCGTAAGGAATGGAAAACAATAAGATATGAAAAACCACATGGAGGCATTGTCCACAGTGATTAGAATAGAATAAGGAATGTAAGTGGAATTAGAATAATGGAGTATGGCTGAGAATAAGATAATGAAGTGGTGGGTGAGAATAGAACAATAGAGGATGACCGAAGATAAAACAATAGGCAGTGGCCAGGATAATGAGTGGCCATCATATGTTCAGGAGAACGGATGAAGGGATGGAGGGATAGTGAAGGATGAGACAGATAGGATAGAAGAAGAAGCCTAGACAGTGTACTGGATGTACCGAGCTGAGCCCATGTGATAGTGAGAATAATATGGGTAGAGGACGGGTGGTCGGTCGGTATTACCGAGTGTACTGGAGCTTGGTATCAAGGTCTTGACAGCTCCTTGGTGGCAGGGGTTTTCCCATCTGATAGTACAGGGGTATTATTGACTTACAGATACGGTCTCAGTAGGGTAGCTTTCCCTTCAATGTGAATCCAGAGCCCTTTTGCACCCAGAGGTCTTCATACATGAGGCTCATAGTCAGCCCAGTTGCTTCCATCGTCACAGAGCTTTGGTACTGAAAGCAATGCAGATTCTAGATTGGAAGCCATTGTAGTGTTAGACATCATATTTTCAAGGCTGACCAGGCCCATAACCTGTTGGAATAAAAGGCGCAACCGGAGCTAAAAGAATGAAGCTCAGCTTCTGGTTAGAAGTTGTAGTATTGTTTGTAACTACCTAAAAGAATGACTACATAACACGGTGTCAGCAGATGCTATCTACACATACAGAAGATGTTACTGACAGCTCAGCTTCTGGTTAGAAGTTGAGCCGCGTCTCTGTGCTAAACAATGAAAATACTCTGTGGTGGAATCTAAATCCGGATAGTTCTGTTGGTGACGAAGACACGAAGGATGAATATACTCAATTTTCTTCAACAATGCGTGCACTCGTGAGTGCTGCCAGTCACGATGACATGTAAGTAGGGACAGTGTATGCGATCACGAAAACCCCTCACTCAACGACGGTGCATGATGATTGCGTGCAAAGAGCCAGCCACCATGAAACCAATGGCGGGCGTCGGCCACTGAGTTTAGCGAGGTAAGACTATTTATCACATAAGATTACATACATCTATGACGTAGATGTCCGTCCCTACACGTACTTTTTATTTATAGATTTATAGATGCGCTATAGATGCGCTACTTCCCCAGAACCCAAGCGTTGCATCGCCTTGGATATCACTTATATGCACTACTTCCCTTATAGTGCCTGGTGCGCACCAGCACCCCCACAGCCCAGCCAGCCTAGCCTAGCAGAAGAGCCCAGTTGAAACCCCAACAGCTCCACTACTTACTATAATATATAATATCAAAAATTAATCACACTTGTGGAATACCATTTTTCTTTTTGTAAAGATAAATTTAAACTTATTCAAAATAAATAAATCTATATATATATATGTACATATTGTTGCCTCAACTAAAAAAAACCAACCCCACTGCTACCATCCCTCTCACACAGAGAGAGAGATATCAGTGGGAATCACATATTTAGCACAGTAGCCTTGCCTGGCAGCAGCTTTTTGCAAGAATGGTTGCCACCAGATGAAATGATGTTCAAAGCATGTAAGTAATCCAAGGTACTGGGTTCATCATCAGTATTGTGAAAGCTGATGGAGATCTTCCAACTGCCTAAAACTTGACGTCAATGAACCCTCAAGGATTATATAAATGTTGGTTATTCAAAATATGATTCAAATGGTCAGGTATATATATATACATATACATGTGTATTCTTGCAATGGTCTACAATTTGACACCAAAGAACACTCACATGATAATATAAGGATTGGATTTGTGAATACTTATATTATCCTTGAGCATTCTTTGATATCAAATGTTATACCATTGGAAGAGAACTCAAATTTACCACGAAGGCATGACTGGATAGTCGAGAACCCTAAGATATATATGCGATGAATTTAGTGGTTCCTTGTAACAACGCCCCCAGCACGCTCCCATCTGACTTGGTGAGCAGGACCGCGTTCACGCACGACAACCGCTAACCGATCGCAACGATTAATATATAACTCGAAAACGGAAGGTACCCGAGTAGCGATGTCTAGGAGTGGGCGGTGGCATCTACCGATGCATTTGTGAGCAGACGCCAATACAAACAACAGTAGGGGACGTACCTATTTGGTCATGGCGTGCAGGGAAGTCGAGGGTGCATCGCACGGTGATTGAGGAATGTCGTCGCGGTGCGCGGCTGAGTCATGTACTGCTGCGTCCATGAGGTCGCTGCCTATCGCGACGAACCAGCATACCGCACGTCCTGACAGCCCCACACGTGGGAGTGTCAGGGGGTGGGGTACGTGTCAAGCGCCAGATACTGACGGACTTCGGTACTGCCGAGGGGTGTTGTCGAAAGGTTGGGCGGACTATGGCCAAGTCCTGCAGGCCAAGAGTAGTGGCGTTGGCTTCAACGTACTCGTGCATTGCGCCCTACTTGCCGTGCGTGCCACTGTATTTGCAACAGACAGATGCTCGGGGGGATGCTGAGGATGCCGACCCGAGTCGAGGACTTAACAGAGGAGAAGAAGGTAGAAGGGCCTAAGCCTAGTCGATACCCAGAATGAGGAAGTATGTACATCCATGTCCTACTTATATAGGTTAAGAAGTGACATGTGGAATAAGGAATGTGGGACAACAAGGTATGCAGAGCATGTAGTTATTGTCCACAATGAGTAAAATTAGAATAAGAAATGTAGGGTGGGAATGAAACAATAAAGGACAGAATAATAGGACGTGCCCTAATACAATAAAAAAAATGTTCGATGGTAAAACAAGGTAATAACCGAAGATAACACAAGGGCAGGAAGTCCTGAGATGAGGCGGACCAAGGAGTGAGGAGTAGGCATAGGAATGAGGGGTGTGACCGATGTGTGCGTCTGGCCGAGGACGACTCATGGAATGGTTTGCACTTGGTCACTAATGGAGTATTTTAGTCGGTACTGCCGAGTTATCGGATCCTCGGTACGTGTACTTGACAGTACGTGGGTGTGCACTGTGTCGGGTGCACGGGGCATGGTGGGAACAGTAGAAGCGGGTGCACCCACACCTCCCAGAGTGCTTTCAATGATGTCGTTGAAGTATCGTTCGCGCCTATGGGAGTGCGTTGAGTGGGGGGAATGATACATACTTAGATGAAGCTGAAGAGATGAAGGTTGTCTGTAATGGAGCACCGTCAATCAGGCCTAAGATGTAGGGAGAGTAACCAAATATCTGCTTTACGCGCACGATGACCAGTAACCGACTCGACGCCCCCACGGACAGCGGCATTGGCACGTTCCGTTTCTATCAAGGGTTTTTGACGTCTCTTCAACCTGTAGAAATTCTCCGCGAAAGAAGCCCCTAAATCGAGATATGTAAACCGGTACGTGATGGGGGGTGAGGTCGGTACCTTCGGCTTTTAAGTAATGCCATTCAACGAAACACATAATTGCGGCATAGAATTCCTTGTGGCTGTTGACAATCCGCAGGAGGTACTGGGGGTGCCGTTGTGCAAACACCTATAGGGGGTGGGGGTGACTTGAGGAACGATGGCGAGAGAGCAGTGAAACGCTCAGGACGATCGATACAGTGTCCTCAACCGCTATAGCCGGCTCAACCTGCTTGAGACTGAAGTCTATTGAAAAAGGCTGTGGCATCTGGGAGTTACACGTAAATAACGTACCGAATACTCCAGATCCGTAGCTGTGAAAATGCCGCACAGGCCCTCCTTCTCGTCCACGACCAATACACAGTCCGTGCGCTTCATGGTGCTGGCTTGGGTCAGACATGCTGATCGTCTCTGGAGGGCTGGGTTTGAGTGCCGCGACGGGGGTGTTGCGGCCCCTCTGGTTGCACAGACCGGCCGAAGTGGAAATCATATTGTAGGGCACCCGACATGATGATGACGCGGCGACACCAGCGCACCGCACGTCCGGACAGCCTCACACGTGGGGGTGTCGGGAAGTGGAGTGCACAGGTGTGCACAGGGTGTAGGACAACCGACACGATGCATGACACGATGACACCAGTGCACCGCACATCCTGACAGACCCACATGTGGGAGTGTCGGGAGGTGGGGTGCGCAGGTGTGCACTGTGTCATGCGCATTGTCGGGAGCGTGGCGATGGTGGGAGGAAGGACCTCGGCATGCGGTGGGTGCAGAACAAGAACATGCGGCATCCCCAGCACACGCCGAAGTCTTTCCTCGACACCAGCGCATCGCACGTCCTGAGTGCAGGACAGTCAGGACATGCAGTGCGTGGGTGTGCACCGGGTGGGGTGGGTGGTGGGGGAAAGAAGAGAGACGCGATCGAGACACGATCGTTGAACCAGTCACATGACCCAGGTGCCCTTTGCCCTGGACTGGAGTGTGGGAATGGATTATATAAATGCTGACTAAAAATGCCCACAAGCGCCACAATTGAACTTTATACTATAGACGAGCCACCCCCCACCCTCTGGGCGGAGGAGCCAGCCCAGCCCAGCCCAGCCAAAGCCCAGCAGAGACCAGAGGCAAGCCGAGACCCGAGCGGGCGGAGGAGCCAGCCCAGCCCAGCCCAGCCAAAGCCCAGCAGAGCCCCGAGGCAAGCAGAGACCCGAGGCAAGCAGAGACCCGAGGCAAGCAGAGACCTGAGGCAAGCAGAGACCCGAGGCAAGCAGAGGCCCGAGGCAAGCAGAGACCCGAGGCAAGCAGAGACCCAAGGCAAGCAGAGACCCAAGGCAAGCAGAGACCCAAGGCAAGCCCAGCCAAAGCCCAGCAGAGACCCGAGCCAAGCCGAGACCCGAGCCAAGCCAAGTCCCAAACAGAGCCCAGCCAAAACTACAATTTTCCAATCCTATCTTCAACACATCTCTATCTATTAATATCTATCAATTGTCCTTGAGTAACACTTCCCTATATACAATATTAGATGTCTTCCTTCCCTCCAGTAACAAAACATGTACTCTTCCCCAATTTGTACCCCTTGATACCCCTACATAAAATTGTCCATGTGAAAACACAGGGTACCGCAAGTCTATTCCCACTGTTCCCAGAGATTGTCCTTGTGACTTGTTTATTGTTATGGAAAATGCAAGCCTCACAGGAAATTATCGCCTGTGTAATTCAAATGGCAATTGTTCTGCACTTGTTGAAACTGTGATTCTGGGGATAAATGCAGTCTGTCCTGCTGATGGTCCTGAAATTATCCTCACAAACAGCACCCTGTTGGTCATTCGAACCAACCAAAGACATGTCCCATTGCAAAGTCCCTGACCTACATCCAGATTCCGAAGAAGCATCAAAGGCACTCCAAGCTTGACTTTGAGTTGAGAGGGAGGAAGACCACCCATGTTGATGGAGTTTAGATATTCTAGAGGATATTGATGATTATTGTCCTCTTGTCCTTTAATGGTATCTGCACTGGAATATAGTTTCTCCTCTCCTGGGAATTGATCCAGGACCTGAGCATTGATCTCATCCACTTTAGTATTTCTGGGACAAAGGATGGCACGTTCCAAAAAGAACTTGTCTGGAATTGTTTGTCCACCTTCAAGGCTAGGATATGTAACTGAGATAAGACTTGGGAGATCTGGTCCACAAATCATGTGCTGAGGGATGGTAAAAGAGTGATCCAAGGGGAGATTCTTTCCCTGACCAACATCAGAAAGCCATTGGGCAAACTGAGTACTTTGAGGATCGTTACGATCAACACGCATATTTTCAGTAAGATGAAGGACCTTGACATGATGCCAGAGTTTGGATCTTTGAATGCATGCACCTACAATCTCCTCCTTATTGCCCTTAGGAACCACAGGCAAGGTCTGCTGGAAATCCCCTCCCCATGCAACAGTAATGCCACCAAAAAGAAGGTTGGGTTGTTCTAGGATATCCCTGCAAGTCTTGTCTACTGCTTCAATTGCATGGCGATGCTGCATAGGAACCTTATCCCAAATAATGAGACTTGTCTCTTTAAGAAGCTGGGCCCTATCTGTACCCTTTTTGATATTACAAAGGGTACCCTCATTGATCTGAATAGGAAGTCTGAACATGTTGTAGGCTGTCCTTCCTCCAATGATGATTGCAGCAATGTCAGATGAAGCAACACAAAGGACAATAAGACCTTTGCCTCTTGCAGAGTGACTAAGTGTATTCCATGTAAAAGACTTGCCGGTACCTCCAGGACCATGTACAAAGAAGAGACTGCCTTTTGGTTTTCCATGAGCATCCCTGGTCAAGGCAGATTTCAGGATCTGATCATGTGCATTCCTTTGTCCAGGATTCATTTTGGAAATATTGACAGAAGCACTCTGAAGCTCCAAATGAGGATCATAGTTCTGCTGTTCTGCAATTAGACGATTGCCAATAATATCCTCCCAGTGACCTGTGAATTGGGGCATGTCCTGGAACTCAGACAATGACCTTCCTCCCTGCCACATGATCTTATCAATAAGGAAAAGGCCAAAGTCATATATTTGATCCTGAGAAGGATCACTGATTCCATGCCTGTTTTGAAGCTGGTATTGAAGGTCATCACAGATGTATTCCCGAAACAGGGTCCAGAGTTGAGCTGGATCTGAAGGAGTACAGTGTATCAAGATGGTGACAAAGAGTCTCCTCAGCTGTGATCCTGTCTGCATACCAGCAGCCTCTTGAAGGGAGAACCTCCATTCCCTATCATCCTCTAGAAGACCACGTGCCAGGCAGGTAGCCTTAAAAGTTTGATGTTGAGTACCCTCATATGACCTGAGATCTTCAAATGACCTTGCTCCCTTAACCACAGTGAGGAGGGTACGCAAATAAAACCTCTCTCCAGAGGAAGGGCTTGCAAAGTGCAGGCGACCAATGGCAAACTGTTGCTGGCGATGTTTCCATGATTTGGACTTTTTTTCCCAAACAAAGTTTTCAGGAAATTGGACATAGAGCAATTGACATGCCTCTGGATATTTGACATTGGCTTCAAAATATCCCATGAGCATAGTCTTTGCACGCTCTGCCCTTTCTAATGCAGATGGGGCATCCTGGTTGGCATCAAAGACAACATTATGCTGGCCAGGGAGGTGAACAGGAAGGGCCAAGACAGCAGGAATCTGCACATGTATCTTAAACTCCAGCAATCTCCAACATGCCTCATGTGAACTGACATAGCGTGCATCGAGATACTGCTGGATTTCATCCTTATTCTTTCCAAACTCCATTGTGGTCCTATCATGGCCTTTGTAGATATACTTATGGATATACTTGATGGAGCGTACATTGAAGGTAAGTTCCATATTCAGATGACATTCCAATTCCAGGAGAAGCATGGGACAGTAAGGAACAACATTACGGTTGTCTATTTCATGTCCTCTGACATTGTGCTTCCTGCCATCATTAGGATGTCGATACAGTGGATATCCATCTTCATTTAAAGAAGTCTCCTCTCGAAAGGCCTTGGGGAAATGTTTAGAACACTTTCCATCTTGCATACATGGGGAGTTAGGATGCTGAGGTCCACATGGTCCATGGGTCATCATTTCACAGACCAGTTTATACAGCCTTGGATACATCTGTTGATCTGGAAAGACTGCCCATATCAGAGAATCCACATCATCGGGAGTTCTGATTTTAGAGTCTGGTTTGAACCATAAGAGAAGATGCATGTGTGGTAGGCCTCTCTTTTGGAATTCAATGGTATGGACCCGTGCTACAGTTGCTCCTAGAATATGATCCTTTGTAATACGCTTGATGAGGTATTCCTTTTTGAGTTGAAATACCCTAGCCACCAAATCAGGCCTATCTTGAGGAGTCTGCCTTGGATAGAGGGCATCTTTAACTTCTTGCCAATTAGGATTGGCAGTCATGGTAAGGAAAGCATCTGCAGGTCCATATTTTCTGGAAATAGCAAGAGAATTTTGAAGATTCTCCATCATATCTCTGGTACTCCCAGTAAAGGTAGCAGGAAGGATGACTTTCTTTCCCAGATCCTGAGGGTTGAGATCATTGTCTAAGCCAGAAAATGCATCGACCACTTGGTTATATAGCTCTGCACGTAAGGTGTTTTGGTTATATCGCAACCATCTAAGCCTGGACTGTTCTGTGGTAGCCCATATATCAACAATATATTGTTGAAAAAGCTTGCCAGCTTTGAACAGAGTATTGGCTTCACCATCACAAATAAATAAACGATAGCGATGATATTTGGCCATTGATACATTCTTTTCCTGCTCTCTAGAATGCTGGTTGGTCTCCTGTTCAGGCTCAGATGCAGATGCTTGTCCTAAAAGTGGGATGTCCTTATGCCAGCCCATCTCACCCCAAGGAAAGAGGAGTACATAATGAAGAGGTGCATATATAGCACTCTCCTCATGAACTCTCCTCAGACCACCACCTTTTAATTGTACGATGATATCCCTGCTATCTTCAGCTTCACCCTCTCCAGGCAAAATGACGGCAATTTCATGGCCAGTAGGAATGTTATACCATCGAATATCGGTATGGGGTCTGTATGTGAGTCTAGCCTGAATGCTACTGCCATTAGGATGGTCACAAAGTCTTTCAAGGGCCTGGCGATAGAGATTTACAAAAGGATTATTGGCCAGCATCATCTCCTGAAGGTCATGTAGAGTTTGAGAGTCTAGAGCATTCCTATTGTTCTGTTGTCTATATCCTAATGCCTCACTGGGGTCATAGAAGTAAAGCTGTGCATAACATGGTTCTTCTCCTGTTGCAGGAAGAAGAGTACCATGTTGATGATAGACTTGTCAATGAATTTTGAATACATATGGCCCACAACCAGAGACACTGGGATCTAATTTGATGCCTAAAGATATAAATGCCAGTGATGCATTATATTGACGGATGTTATCCCTAAACCTTTTCCCCCTATTATCCTGACCATCCAAAAGTGCCTTCAATACTTCAGGAGGATGTGGCAACAGTGGCAAGGATATTCTGCCTGATGAACAACATATTCCAAATTTTGGAAGATGATTTGTAGAATTGGTCAACCGTTCTATCAGCCAATGCCATGCATTACAGTTTGGGCATTTAACATCCATGAGACCCAGATAATGACATGGAATATTTGCCTCAATCACCAGTTGTCGGGCTAAAGGAGGATCCATTTGAGGTCCAGAAGCCCTTTGATATAACTGAATAACTGGATGAGCCTGAGCTATGGCATTTAACTGAGCGATATCTGCTGTGTCTGATGGATTGTCTGATGAAGCATTAATTTGAGGGACAGCTTGTGGAGGTCTGGCAGCCCTTTGATGTGGCCGGATCACTGGATGAGCCTGAGCCATAGCACGTAGCTGTGCAATGCCAGCTGTACCTAATGCAATGGCAGGTACATTTACAGGGGCTATGGATCTCCCTGCATGTCGATGCCTATCTGGTAAAACAGGATGCTGAGCAATCTGCAATGTAGCAAGATGTGTATTGATTGCAGCTAATTGTTGGCGAGGGCTCGGATCAGGTGCAGGCATAAAAGGATCTGATTGAGTGTGGACAGAAGGAAGAGCAGGAGGAAGATGAGAGAATGGCTGAGGTGGTGGTGGGGCAGGATTTTGGTGACACAATTCTGATGCAGCGGCAGCCCTCTCACGATGCATTGAAGGTGAAGTCATCTGTAACTGCTCCCGACGTTGAGCACATTCTTGTTCTCTATCATGCTCAGGTGTAGAGGCCATCCTATAAATTACATATCAGCTATGAATTATTAGAACTGCAATAACATCTAAAAATAATCACAGGATATAGACCCAGATGTATACTAATATGAAGGGAAAGGAGATACACTAATATCTAAAAAATTACACATCAGCTGTGAAATCCTAGAACTGCAATAACATCCAAAAATACTCACAGGATATAGACCCAGATGTACACTAATATAAAGAGCAAGGAGATACACTAATATTTGAAAAACCAAATCCAACACAAACTCCAGGATCCTATCTAGGGCCAGAAGAGCAGTCTAAAGTCCAGGATCCTATCCAGGGCCAGAAGAGCGGTCCAAATCCACCACCAAAAGGGAAAGGCCAATACCCCACAATATTTGCACAGGGTTTCACCAAGG
>QLPG01000939.1:669-15957 GCA_003314385.1 Gomphus sp. MG54 | reverse complement strand
GACCCTTTCGACAGCACCCTTCGGCAGTACCGAAGTCCGTCAGAATCCGGCTCCTGACACAAGTCCACATACCGAGACCCATCCGCCGGCAGTGCCGACCGAGCAATTATTCTATATCCATGACCAAGTGCCCGCGTTGCCTGCATAACACTTGTTGCGCCGGTCCCGGCTTGGCACATTCGCCATCTGCACTCCTCGGTTCTTTTCACCTCAGGACTCCCTGTCCTTGTATTATCCTCGGATGCGACCCCATTGTTTTATATCCGGCCACTCCTTATTGTCCCATTTCGAGTCACGATCATATTATATTGTCCTTCATTGTTCTATCCCCGCTTTGCATTCCTTGTTCTAATTTTGTTCGTTGTGGACAATAACCACATGCTTTGCATACCTTGTTGTCCCACATTCCTTATTCCACATGTCGCTTCTTAACCTATATAAGTAGGACATGGATGTACATACTTCCTCATTCTGGGTATCGACTAGGCTTAGGCCCTTCTACCTTCTTCTCCTCTGTTAAGTCCTCAACTCGGGCCGGCATCTTCAGCATCCCCCTGAGTATCTGTCTGTTGCAAATACAGTGGCATGCACGGCAAGTAGGGCACAACGCATGAGTACGTTGAAGCCAACGCCACTACTCTTGGCCTGCAGGACTTGGCCATAGTCTGCCCGACCTTTCGACAGTACCCCTCGGCAGTACCGAAGTCCGTCAGTATCCGACTCCTGACAGGACATATCTGTGCGGTCAGCAAGAAATACTAGATTGAGAAGGGTCATAATCATAAGCAAATTTTCAAATGGTCTGTGAGCTGATGCTGATTGATCAAGCATGCCAGACAGAGTGCCAAGGGTAGGGTGTTGCCTCCCAGTTGGCCGGAAAAAACTGAAGTTCTTCTGAGCTGGGTGGTTTCCGAATCTATACTGGTATTGGGTTGAAAATGCTATGGTGTGGATCTGTCTTGTTGGACACCCTCCTAGGAGTAAGACGATCCGGTGAAGCTATGAGCAGATCCTGATTCAAAACAGTTAGAAGGGGCTACCGGGAAACCCAGTTCCAAATAACAAGATAGAAGGATCATTAAAAAGGTGTCTGGTAAGATCATATTGTAATGCATGGAAAGTAGTGTGATTCTGGGTATACTGTCAAGCTTCGGGTACTGATGGACCTCGGTACTGCTGAAGGGTGTCGGGCGGACAATGGCCAAGTCCTGTAGGCCAAGAGTAGTGGCGTTGGCTTCGACGTACTCGTGCATTGTGCCCTACTTGCTGTGCATGCCACCAATTTGCAACAGACAGATACTCAGGAGGATGCTGATGATGCCAGCCCAAGTCAAGGACTTAACAGAGGGGAAGAAGGTAGAAGGGCCTAAGCCTAGTCGATACCCAGAATGAGGAAATATGTACATGCATGTCCTACTTATATAGGTTTAAGAAGCAACATGTGGAATAAGGAATGTAAGACAACAAGGTATGCAGAGCGAACTTGCATGTGTAATGGAGGCATAAAAAATCTTAAGTGATAGGGCAAATTACATTCAGCCTGGATGTGGTTATTGTCCACAACAAGTAAAATTAGAATGAGGGGATGTAAAACGGGGATGGAATAATAAAGGATAGGATAATAAAAATGTGGCCAAGGATAGGACAATAGGAAGCGATCAACTATAAAACAATGGAGCCATGGCCGAGGATAATACAAGGAAAGATGTTCCGAGATAAGGCAGGATCAATTGGTGGTCACAATGGGGTCAATGGTAGTAAGGGTCAAGAGTAGATGTGGGATGAGAGCAAGGAATGTGGATAGTATGTGTGCTGAGCCAAAACCTATGCATTGAGTGACTTGTATATGACTACTGACAGATTGTCTGGTTGGCACTGCTGACTTGCTGGATATTCGGTACGTGTACTTGACAATTCGGTTCATCACTCAGTTCACTTCTCTTCATCCCATCCCTTCTACCTTTGTTTATTCTTTTATGCCTGATCTACTCCCTTGTTCTATTTTACCTTGGGACATTTCTGTTGTTTTACTCTTGGTCATGACCCTATTGTTTTATATCTGGTCACATTCTATTGTCTTATTTTTGGTCAGCTCTTTATTATTTTATACTCAGCCACATTTTATTGTTCTATTTTCGTGTGTGTTTATTGTTCTATTCTCAAGCATTGTGGACAATGCTCCCACATGCTCTCCATACCTTATCCCTTTTTCATACCTTACACCACCCTGTTCCACATTTGGTTCTTAACCTATATAAGTAGCATATGGATGTAGATAGTTCCTCATTCTCAATATCAACTTGGCATACACTTCTTTCCTTCTCTCATCCTCCTGTCTGAAGTCCTTACTTGGGCTGACACTCTCGGCACTCTCTCAAGTTCCTCTCCCCTCTGAAATTAGTGATACACATGGGAAGTAGGGTACGGCACACAAGTACATTGAAGCCAAGCCACTCTGATTGGTCTACTGGATTTGGTCAATCCCCTGCCAACATTGTGAAGTTCGTACTTTTTTATTAGTACTCGGCCCATGCAACGTCAGCATTTTTGGTTCCTGACAATAGCCAAGAATAAAACAATAGAGTATGACTGAAACTAGGACAATGGAATATGACTGAGCATAAAACAATAAGAATGTGACTGAAGATAAGACAATAGAATGTGACCGAATATAAAACAATAGGGTCATGACCAAGAATAAAACAATAGAAATATCCCAAAGTAAAATTGGTTGGGGAATAAAAGAATGAGCAGGTTGGGAATAATGGATGGATGATGAATGTACCAAGCTGAGATTGATGTACCGAGTGACTTGTAAATGACTTGGTCACCTGTCTGTGGAATTAGAGGTTTAGCATTCAGTTAGTACTGCCAAGTTGTTAGCGTCCGAGTTTGCATCAGGTCCGAGCTGATGTAAGTCGGTCCAAGTCGTGTGTTCGGAGTCGTAAGGACTTGGCTTTAACTTTAATGTTGCACCCTCCTCAATCGTCAGTCCTTTATTTCAGAGGTTCGGAGAAGATAAGTTTTCGGAGTTCAAGAGTGAGTGGGAATACAAGTTGATATTCTAACTAAGGTATAGTACAGAAGTCTGGGGGTATTTATACATGCGATCTTTATTGTAGCTAATTAGGAATGATCAAGAGAACAATAAGATGAATGAAAATGGGTTACAAGAGAAATATACATTGGTGTTATAATAAGACTATTGTTCGATGAGAAAGGAAAGAGGTCTGAGCTCTGAGGTGATCATCGTCAGTTGGACTCGGAGGCAACAAGGGTGATTCAGACTTGGTTCGGGGAGTATTTCTTCGTAGCACCCTATATCAGATGTCCGAGGTGTCAGGGTTATACCAGGGATATAACAGTGCCCCCCTGTTAGGACCGAGCCTCGAGGTCCTAGCACTTAGTGACGGCAGAAGTGACCGTGGAAAGGTTACATAATAGGCATCGCAATAATGGTATAAAAGGAGGGTCCTCCTTGGTGGTAGTGGTCCAACTATGTCGCCAACCACCCCCATTGATGCTGATGAAGCCACCCTGTTGGAATGGGTGCAGGTGACCGAAGTAGAGCTTGAGAAGCTCCGAGCCAAAAAGAAGAGGAAGGCCGAGGAGGAGGCAGAGAAACAACGGAAGGCCAAGGAGGCCACAAAGGAGGCTGAGCAGAGAGCCAAGGAGGAGGCTGAATGCAAGGCAAAAGAGGAGGCCGAGAAGGCTGAGAAAGAGGCCAAAGAAAAGGCCAAACAGGAGGCCAAGGAAAAGGCCGAACAGGAGGCCAATGAAAAGGCCGAACAGGAGGCCAAGGAAAAGGCCGAGAAGGAGGTGAAAGAAGCCTCCGAAAGGAAGGCTAAGGAGCAGGAGGCCAAAAGGCTCCGAAAGGAGGAGGCCGCAAAAAAGGTAGGTAAGAAGACACCTCGAAAGAAGGTTGTCAAGAACTCCCAAACTGTTACGGAGCTTTTGACAAATCGCAGAGGACGACTCCAAACAAGGGGGGCCTTCGGGGGTTGGAACTCAGAGGCCGACTCCAAATGTAGAGGTGGGGGGCTCAGGTTTGAATGAGCGGGAAAAGGAGTGGATTCGGATGCTCCAGCAGCAGCAGCAGTCAACTTGGATTGCTAAGGCTCAAAAAGCCTTTGAAAATGTACAGCTGAGGGAGGCAAGGGCAGGCAGCACCAAGGTGGGTCTTGGACCCCTCGAATCGAGCCACAGAATGCTAATCAGTCTGTGCCCAGACCTGTATCATCAGCTGTCCGACGATATGTCCAAGTGGGTTGTGGTGCCCGGTCGGATGTGCAACCACTGCACCCGTCGAGGAGACCCATGCGTATGGCCTGCTTTCTTTGCTACGTGACCGGTTCTTCCTGTTAAGTCCGCGTGTCAGGCGCTTAGCTAGTACTTCCGAAGGGGTTTTCCGGGTTAGTGCGAAGGTCCGTGACGGGGCCGTAGACCGAGATCGGTGTCGGACGGACTACGGGCGGAGGCGGAGGCGCCGGAAGTTTAGGGTGGGTCGCGGAATAGATCAATCCGGTCACTAAGGTGCTCGAGGTCGAAGGGACTTGGCTTCAACTTATGTGTTGCGCCCTCCTCGATCGTCTGTCCCTAATTTCGGAAGGGGGGCGGGAGTTTACCGGAAATGAATCGGAAACTGGTGGGAGACTAAATCGATATTCGTACTAGCGAACAGTCCAGTCGACTGTCAGACTATATACATGTGGCTTATCCTTGTACTACTTTTGCCGGTCATAAAACAAGGAGGAAAAGGAGTACAAGGGGTCAATAGTAAGGAAGAACAAGGGGGTAAGGTACGCGATACTAGCGCGTCGGTTATCAAGATGCGGAATCCTATGTTACGGGAATCGGAATCGGACTAGTGGGGGTTCGGACGGATGTTACGGGAACGGGAACGGAAACGGGAACGGAAACGGGAACGGGTCCATACTTCGATGGTTGGGGAGGGTTCAGAGACGGGGGTGGGTGATTGTGGGGGTTGGTGTGGGTTTGTTGGAGGCATGGGGCGTAACACTTCCACAGAACAGGCAGAGGTTGTGCTCGAAACGGCATTGTCGTTCTTGAGGCATGAGTTTTCCATCTTTGCCGAGTTTCATGGTCATGTCCGAGGTTGTCTTATTTGGGGTCTGGCTGGGGTTCGGAGGTCTGGTGCTCGTACTTGCGATCAGAGCAGTTGGTGCCCTGTTTCTGTCATTTGGACGTTCAGGGGTTTTGGACGTGGAGGCTTCTCGAGACATTTCGGAGCGCCTTTCCCAGTACCGGGAGTCAATCGACTGAGACAGTCATCATAGTTGTAGTAGGGAGTCAGGCTTTCCTACACGGGCGATTTCGTCTTTGATCCTATTTGGTAGGCTGTTGTAGTACTGGTAATGATGTGGAAGAGGAATCATAAAATAGATCAGCGACCCTGCATCTGGATCAAGAACACCAAAGGGGGCCTCATGCTATGTCTGTGAAAATTGGAAGGTGAAGTGCAGGGAGGGGGATGAGGAGGAGAAGATGGGTGTGAAGAGGGGCAGGGTGACATCAGAGGATGGAGCGGTCCGACCACCAAAGAAGAGGAAGTTGGAAGTGGTGGTCGAGGGTATCTCTTGGGGTTCGGATACCTTGGGAGTGACACTCAAGGAAGTGGTCGAGGAGTTGTGGGGTTTAAGGCCAGAGGTCCAAGACATCGGGGACGAGAACAAGAGGATCGCCGACGCCCTCGTTCATATGAACAAGCTCCGAATCTTGGAGCAGGCTTGGTGGTTCAACTTGTCGCAGAAAACGGACGATTGGTGGGGAGGCATTCCAAAGGGGACCTGGGAGGCAGAGGAAAAGGAGTCGGAGAAGGGTAAGGGGAAGGAGAAGGAGGATGGCGGATAGCTGAGGGGTGAGGGAGGTCAGGAGGGGGACGATGAGGCAGATTTGGAGAAGGATGCACCAAATTCACCTGAGTAAATAGATAATATATTTTTTGAATCTTAAAGTGAGTGAAAATGTCTAAGTCAGAAGATGAACTGTGCAAATCCGAAGGGAGGGAGTCTAGGACATCACTGAGGGACCTGGTTTGTCAGGGTAGGCTCGGTGGAAGTCAGAGACTACTTCGGAGGCATGGTCAAGTTTGTTGGCTGGCAGCCAGGATGTTTCATCCACGGTGCCTTCGTATCCGGACCACTTGACTAAGTATTGCAGGGGGAATCTTCTTCTTCTTCCATCAATCTTGGAGTCAAGGATCTCGGAGATCTCGTATTCGGGTTCTCCATCGATGACGACTGGGGGTTGAGGTGGGAGTATGCATTTGGGGAAGGTGTTCGGAGTTGATGGTTCTAACATAGAGATGTGGAAGATGGGGTGAATGGCCCTCATGTTCTTGGGGAGTCGGAGGGTGAAGGACATGGTTCCTACTTGTGTGATAATTTTGAAGGGGCCTAAAAACTTCTCTGCTAGCTTTTTAGAAGGTCTCATAGTTCGGATGTTCTCAGATTTAAGGAAGACTTTGTCTGCAACTTTGAAGTCCAGAGGGACCGCTCTTCGACGATCTGCGGAGGCTGAGTATCGGGTCTGAGCTTTGGATATAGTCTTTCAGAGTTATTGGTGCAGGTCGTCCAAGTTGACTACGAAGTTGTGTGCTTGAGAGGAGGCAAGGTCACGTTTGGGGTGAAAGGTGATATTCGGATGATAACCTTTGTTGGCATAGAAGGGGGAGATTCCCATTGTTATGTTCCAGGCATTGTTGTACGCGAATTCGGCAATGGGTAGTAGTTTGGACCAATTGTTTTGTTGGTAGTTGCAATACACTCGGAGGTACTGTTCGAGGGTTTGATTCATGCATTCAGTTTGTTCATCTCCTTCAGGGTGATATCTGGAGGTGAAGTGAAGCTTCATGTGCAGGGCCTTTCTGAGGGAGCGGAAGAACAAGGAGACAAACTCAGATCCTCGGTCCGAGGTGACGTGTGATGGTACTCCATGCTTTGAGAATATGTGAAGGACGAATGGTCTGGCAAGGGTTGGAGCGGTGATTGTGTCAACGGTGGGGATGAAAAGGGATTGCTTCGTTAGGCAGTCTATGATGACGAGGATAGTGTCGTAGCCGTCCAAAGTGGGTAGCTTTTCTATGAAGTCCATGGAGATGGAGTTCCACAGACATTTGGGGATCGGGAGTTGTTTGAGTAGTCCATAGGGGCGGTGTCTCTGTGGTTTGGACCTCATGTATGTAGTACAAGATTTAATGTAGGACTTAATGGAATCTCGGAGTTTGGGCCAGACGTAGTCTCTTCGTATGAGTTCTAGTGTTCGATTCTGTCCGAAGTGTCTGGAGATCGGGTGATCATGCTTGTCTTGTAGGACTCGGAGTTGGAGGTTTCCATGATCGGGGATGTAGATTCTTTTATCAAGGAGGAGAAGTCCTTCTTCGGAGATGGTCCATCAATCCGTGGGGTTGTCCATTCAGGACACGGTTGTAGGATCCTCTCGGAGTGAGGCTCGGATGTCCTTGTGGAGTTGTTCTACGTCCATGATCATTGCGGCTCGCATTACCGGAGTGTACAGGGAGGTGGCTCAGATCAATGATACAAGTTGTTCCATTGTAAAGACTGGTCAGAGGTTGTGTGGATTGATCTTGGTGTAGTTGCTTCCTCCCTCTTTAGGGTAGATGTCCCATCGTCTAGTCAGTGCGTTGGATTTGGAACCAAGGCGACCGGGTCAGAAGAGGATTACCATGTTGAACTGGGAGAGATATTCAGACCATCGGACCTGCCAATAGGTGAGTAACTTGGTTGTTGAAAAATATTCTAAATTTTTGTGGTCGGTGACGACGTCGATTGGATCTGCTGAACCTTCTAGGTAGTGTCTCCAGGTCTTGAAGGCTTCAAAGATGGCTAGTAGTTCCTTGTTGTGTATGTCTACCTCGACGCTCTGAAAGTCTACAAGGCCATCTTCTGGATCCTCTAAGTCTTTCATTGGACTAACTGCCGTGTGTGCCACCAATTTGCAACAGACAGGTACTCAGGAAGATGCTGGTAATGCCGGCATGAGTCAAGGACTTTAACAGAGGGGAAGAAGGTAGAAGGGCCTAAGCCTAGTCTATACCCAGAATGAGGAAATATGTACATGCATGTCCTACTTATATAGGTTAAGAAGCGACATGTGGAATAAGGAATGTGGGACAACAAGGTATGCAGAGCATGTGGTTATTGTCCACAACGAGTAAAATTAGAATGAAGGGATGCAAATGGGCATAGAACAATAAAGGATAGAATAATAGAAGTGTGACCAAGGATAGAACAATAGGGAGTGGCCAACTATAAAACAATGGAGTTGTGGCTGGATAATACAAGGACAGAAGTCCTGAGGTGAGATGGATCAAGGGGTGAGGAATAGGCATATGGGTGGTGGATGTGCCGAGCCAAGACCGGCATACCAAGTGATATGCATGTGGCATGGCCACTTGGACGTGAACATAGGATGGTTGCTCAATTGGCACTGCCAAATAAATGGGTCTCAGTACATGTACTTGACAGTATCGACTAGGCTTAGGCCCTTCTACCTTCTTCCCCTCTGTTAAGTCCTTGACTTGGGCCAGTATCATTAGCATCCTCCCAAGTATCTGTCTGTTGCAAATCAGTGGCACGCATGTCAAGTAGGGCATAACGCATGAGTACGTTGAAGCCAATGCCACTACTCTTAGCCTGCAGGACTTGGCCATTGTCTTTCCGACACCCTTCGGCAGTACCGAGGTCCATCAGCACCCAAAGCTTGACACGAATATACCAACCCAAGACCACATACTAGTGAAGAAATGATTTGTCACTTGTGTGTGAGATTAAATGGTAGAGATTGTTCAGCTGGTATGTGTCAAGCTTTGGGTACCGACGGACTTTGGTACTGCTGAGGGGTGTTGGCGAAAGGTCGGGTGGACTATGGCCAAGTCCTGCAGGCCAAGAGTAGTGGCGTTGGCTTCAACGTACTCGTGTGTTGCGCCCTACTTGCCATGCATGCCACTGGATTTGCAACAGAAAGATACTCGGGGGGATGCTGATGATGCCGGCCTGAGTCGAGGACTTAACAGAAGAGAAGAAGGTAGAAGGGCCTAAGCCTAGTCGATACCCAGAATAAGGAAATATGTACATGCATGTCCTACTTATATAAGTTAAGAAGTGACATGTGGAATAAGGAACGTGGGACGACAAGGTATGCAGAGCATGTGGTTATTGTCCACAACGAATAAAATTAGAATAAGGAATGCAAAATGGGGATAGAACAATAAAAGACAGGATAATAGAATCATGACTCAAGATGGGACAATAGGGAGTGGCCAAGTATAAAACAATGGAGTCGTGTCCACGGATAATACAAGGACAGGAAGTCCCAAAGTGAAGCGGATCGAGGAACGGGCAAATGGTATGGCGGAACGTGCCAAGCCTAGAACGGCGTACCAAGTGACGTGCATGTGGCATAGACACTTGTACGTGGACGTAGAATGGCTGCTCGGTCGGCACTGCCAAATAACCGGGACCTCGGTACGTGTACTTGACAGTATGACTGAGTGAACTAAGGCTTGGTATCATGTACTTAACAGCTATGTCCACTGTTCTATTTTTGGCTATGTTCCACATGCTTTCCATACCTTATCCCCTTCTTCATACCCTATGCCACTCTGTTCTACATCCAGTTCTTAACCTATATAAGTAGCATATGGATGTAGATAGTTCCTCATTCTGAATATCAACTTGGCATATGCCTCTTGCCTTCCTGTATCCTCCTGTCTGAAGTCCTTACTTGGGCCAACACTCTTGGCACTCTCCTGAGTTCCTCTCCTCTCTGAAATCAGTGGCATGCACAGAAAGTAGGGCATAACACACAATTACGCTGAAGCCAAGCCACCCTGCTTGGTCTACTGGACTTGGCTTATCTCCTGCCAGCATTGTGAATTCGGTACTTTTGCATTAGTACTTTGCCCATGCAACATCGACATTTTCAGTGCCTGACAAGGATAAGGGAAGGCAAGAGGCATATGCTAAGTTGATATTCAGAATGGGGAACTATCTACATCCATATGCTACTTATATAGGTTAAGAACTGGATGTTGAACAGGGTGATGTAGGGTATGAAGAAGGGGATAAGGTATGGAAAGCATGTGGAACATAGCCAAAAATATAACAGTGGACATAGCCAAGAATAAAACAATAGAGTATGACTGAAACTGGGACAATGGAATATTACTGAGCATAAAACAATAAGAATGTGACCAAAGATAAGACAATAGAATGTGACCAAATATAAAACAATAGGGTCATGACCAAGAATCAAACAATAGAAATATCCCAAAGTAAAATGGGTCAGGGAATAAAAGAATGAACAGGTTGGGAATAATGGATGTTAAATAGAAGAAGATGTAGATGATGAATGTACCGAGCCAAGACTGATGTACTGAGTGACTTGTAAATTACTTGGTTACCTGTCTGTGGAATTAGATTTTTAGTGTTCAGTCGGTACTGCTGAGTGAAGCAACGCTTGGTATCGTATACTTACCAATCCTCCTGTCTGAAGTCCTTACTCAGTCTGACACTCTCAGCACTCTCCCGAGTTCCTCTCCTCTCTGAAATCAGTAGCATGCACTGAAAGTAGGGTGCAATGCATAAGTATGTTGAAGCCAAGCCATCCCAATCAGTCTACTGGACTTGGCCAATCCCCTGCCAGGTTGTGAAGTCAGTAATTTTGCATTAGTACTCAGCCCATGCAATGTTGGTATTTTTGGTGCCTGACAGCTCCTTCCTATGGGATCAGCACTTCTTCTTCTCCACCTCCTGCACAGAGGTACTGGGTCCCACTACCAGAAAATTCAAAGAATGATTGGTTTCACTAAATGCAGGAATCCTGCAAGCCAGTGGAGAGTTGACATCCAATGTGAAGGAAATACTGTTTGATAATAAAGGGCTACCACCCTCACTGGTGGTTTTTCAAAGGACATTTTTGTCCTTGATGGCCGCTTGGACAGCAGCATCCTCCTGGCACTGCTCCTCCTCCTTCTCCTTCTACTCACCCTCTGTTTTCCAGAGCTCCTCTAGAAGCATATGCTCCAGGACCTTCCACTCTTTCTCTTCCACTCCTCTGTGTCAGGGTTCAGTAATGCCAAAGGTGCAGGCAGGAATTGGCCAAGTCCTGCAGGCTAGTAGTAGTGGCTTTGGCTTCAACATACTCATGCATTGTGCCCTACTCTTCATGCATGCCACTAATTTGGGACAGAAGAGGAACTTGGGAGAGTGCTGAGGATGTCAGCCTGAGTAAGGGACTTTAACAGGAAAGAGAAGGTAAAGGGGCCTAAGACTAGTTGATACCCAGAATGAGGAAGTATATACATGAATGTGCTACTTATATAGGTTAAGAAGCAAGATGTGGAATGAGGAATATAGAACAATAAGCTATGCAGAGCATGTAGGGGTATTGTCCATGTCAAGTACACGTACCGAGGTCCCATTATTCGCCAGTACCGACCAAACAACCATCCTACGTAGGGAATGGCACGGGTCACCCACGGGTCAAATGTGGGTGACCCGCACCCGACCCATGGGAAACCCGAACCCGTCAACCCATGGGTTTTTTCCCATGGGTCGACGGGTGTCGGGTGCGCCGCGCACCCGCACGCCTGCGGCGCGTTCATGTCGTACGTCGCGTTTGCGCCGACACGAACGCACTGTACGCCCCAACACGAACGCGCAGTACGCGCACGCACCGACACAAACGCGCCGTACCCATACGCGCCGACTTGAACGTGCCGTACGCGTACATGCTGACTCGAACGTGCCGTACGCGTATGTGCCGACTCGAACGCGCCGACTCGAATGCGCCGATATGGACGCATTGTATGCGCACGCACAAATGCACTGTACGCGTACGCGCTGAGACAAACACGTTCTACGCGTCCACGTACAGCTCGTTGGTGTCGGCACGTGCGTGTCATACGTGTGCTGTGTCGTATGCCCGTGCAGCGCGTGCATGTTGTATGTGTGTGCGGCACGTGTGTGTCATATGCACGTGCGTGTCATACGCGCACACGTACGACAGGAGCAAGTGCCAGATTGGGTGTCGTACTCGTGCGCATGCACACGTACATGATTGACGTGCCGGGTTGGGCCGGGTCACGGGTGCTCTCCGCTTGACCCGCACCCGCACCCAAGGGCACCCGACCTGGTGACCTGTGCGGGTTGGCCGAACCCGTGCTATTCCCTAATCCTACGTCCATATACAAGCATCCACGCAGCATGTATAACGCTTGATACACCGGTCTCGGTTCGGTACATCCGCCATCCACATTCCTCGGTTCGTTTCACCTCGGGACTCCCCGTCCTTGTATTATCCTCAGACGCGACCCCATTGTTTTATATCCAGCCACTCCCTATTGTCCCATTTCAAGTCACGATCCTATTACATTGTCCTTCATTGTTCTATCCCCGCTTTGCATTCCTTGTTCTAATTTTGTTCGTTGTGGACAACAACCACATGCTCTGCATACCTTATTGTCCCACATTCCTTATTCCACATGTCGCTTCTTAACCTATATAAGTAGGACATGGATGTACATACTTCCTCATTCTGGGTATCAACTAGGCTTAGGCCCTTCTACCTTCTTCTCTTCTGTTAAAGTCCTTGACTCGGGCCAGCATCTTCAGCATCCCCCTGAGTACCTGTCTGTTGCAAATACAGTAGCACACACGGCAAGTAGGGCGCAACGCATGAGTACGTTGAAGCCAACGCCACTACCCTTGGCCTGCAGGACTTGGCCATAGTCCGCCCGACCTTTCGACAACACCCCTCGGCAGTACCGAAGTCCGTCAGTATCCGACTCCTGACAGTCCACAATGATCAAGAATAAAATGAAGGAATGTAAATAAGATTAGAACAATGAAAATAGAATAATAGGAATGTGGCCAAGAATATGACAATAGGAAGTTACCAACTATAAAACAATAGGGTCATGGCTGAGGATAAAACAATGATCAAATGTCCCGAGGTAAGGTAGACCAAGGAATAAGGAGTAGATGGGGTGGGATTAATGGATGATGAATGATGAAGGAGTGGATGAGGGATGGGAATGAGGAATGTGGATAGTGAATGTGCTGAGCCAAGACTGACATACCAAGTGACTTGCATATGGCTTGGTCACATGCATGGACATAGACTGATTGCTCAGTGGGCAGTGCCAAGTTACCAGATACTCAGTACATGTACTTGACACTCTGCTACCCTCTCCTCCTCCTCTACCTTCTGCTTCTCCTCTTTCTTCCACTCTCCACCTTCCACTCCTCCTCTTTCTTCTACTCCTCCACTACCCTCTCTTCTTCTATGATCCTCTCCTCCTCCTTCCACTTCTCCTCCTGCCTCCACTCTTCTGCTAACCACTCCTCCTCCTTCCTTTACTCCTCCACCATTTTCAACTCCTCTTCTGCTTTCTGAGCCTCTTCTGTCTTCTTCTTCCCTTCTTCCTTCATCTGCTGAAAATGCTCTGCAAACTCTGCCTCAAAGGCCCAGATCTTTTCCATATATGCTGCTTCGAGGTCTTGTTCAATGCTTAATATTGAAGGAAAATGAGAACTCCCTAAGAAGGAAAGCCCACCCCTTTTATAGGCCATGAACCATGGGTGCACCAGAAATGGCAATTCAATGCCCAGAACACCTTAAAACTTCCCATGCCTATTTCCACCTTAATCATCGTACTAATAGGTGCTGGACCTCAAGGGCTTGGTCCTAATGGAGGAGTACTGTTATAGCCTATACCCCAGATTAATCTAACTTGAAACCACACTACTATCCCACCCATCCCTAATGATTTCCCAGCTGTGCCATTAAGAAACCAATCTTCTGCCCATCCCTCTATGATCCTGCAGTCCCACAATCCTGCAGTCCTACAATCCCATAGTCCTGCAATCCTATAGTCCTGTGATCCCATAGTCCTATAATCCTATAGTCCCATGATCCCACAGTTCTGTGATCCTATAGTTCTTCATTTCCACAGCACGCATCTCTGGGGTTCCTGAGTAATGTGTTCCCCTTGTTCTTTCACTTTCCTTACATCCCCTTGTATTTCCCTCTTCCCTTGTCTTTTGACCAGACAGTAGAAAATACAAGGTAGTTATTAAACTCTCCTCCATATCAGATTAATATGATGTTGAGCTGCTGACCGCTGGAAAAAGAAAGGATGTCAGAAAGTATCACAGAGATTGGGATAGAATGAATGAGCTCCTCTTCATAGCAGGAC
Organism: Gomphus sp. MG54; assembly: GCA_003314385.1. NCBI lineage: Eukaryota > Fungi > Basidiomycota > Agaricomycetes > Gomphales > Gomphaceae > Gomphus > Gomphus sp. MG54. The sequence goes on along the minus strand of QLPG01000939.1, from coordinate 1,715 downwards.
ACTCCTGGACAGGACAGAGGCACCTGGGTACAGATCCCTTTCCCCATGTGCAGATGGAGTGTTCAAGGAAGAATTGAACTTACTTGACAAGTGTTAAATCCATGTGTCAGATGCTTAAATAACAGATTCCAAAAGATTCCAAAAGGGTTTCCAAAGGAATTCCACAAAGGTGGGGGATTCCAAGGACTAAGGGGGTCGAGGGTCGTAGGTCAGAGTTGAGGAAATGGAAGGGGCAGAAGGTGGATGACAAAGCACTGGGACTTAGGTAGGTGGTCGGTTCATTGTGAGGACTTGTACAATTAGTTGTACAGGTGTTCGAACTCAGAGAGACTTGGCTCAACTTATATGTTATACCCTCCTTGATCATCTGTTTCTTATTTCCAAAAGTCAGAAATGCATGAGAGGCTAAGTCACCCCCAGTTGACTGGACTGTTTGCTAGTTCAAATTTCGACTTAATTTGCATCTAGTTCTCTGACTTAGCCCCCGACTTAATTCCAACTTAGTCTGCACTCACGTTTCTACTTTTCTGAAATTAGGGACAGATGATTGAGGAAGGCACAACACATAAGTTGAAGCCAAGTTCCTCCAACTGTGAACACCCCTAATGATCAGTCATTCTACTCTTCACTGTAAGTTTGACCTCCTACATATGCTCTGGCACTCTGTCGTCCATCGTCTGCCACCTCTGCCTTCACAATAATCTAACCCTCTGACCCTCAACCTTTCATTAACCATGGAATACTCAGCCCCTTTCAGAATCCTTTGGAATCCTTCAGAATTGCTTGGATCCTTTCAGAATCATAATTTTAGTAACTGCCTGACACATGGATTTAACAGTACTGAGCCAAGACCAATGTACTAGTGAATAATGACTTGGTCACTTGTATGTAGGATTAGACAGTAAGACATTTGGCAGGAATAATCAAGTAAACTAAAGCTCAGTAATGTGTACTTGAGAAAGACCAAGGCAGAAAGGATAGATAGCAACCAAATTCAGACTGGTGCATCTTATGTACATAGGGCCTTTCCTCAAAAGATAAAAGTT
>QLPG01000938.1:0-19691 GCA_003314385.1 Gomphus sp. MG54 | reverse complement strand
ATAATATAATCTCCCAATGGCAAAGTGATTGGCAAGGTTCAGAGTTGGGGTTGGCTTCAATGTGCTTGCGTTGCGCCTGCTTGGATCACACGGTCCCCAAATTTCATAATGGCGAGGAAGACGGAAGTAACGGAGGATCTTAGTCAATATCAGGGTTGATATTCTGACTGAGGACTGAACTAATAGTACAAGGCCTTTTATACTACTTTCTAATCTATTAGGAGTCGAACGGATTCCTATAATAGAATGAGAAAGCCGAGGAACGTGAAAAGCGAGAAACAGAAATACTACGTCCAAATAATGATCTCCTCCGTGACATTGTTGAGTGACGTGTCACTCAGATTCCCAACGGAGTTACCCTAAGGAACGTAATAGCGGATCGGACATAAAGGACTGAGCGGAAATGCGAATAGATGAAAAGGGAATGAAACGTAAATGAATGATATGAAACGTAAATGGAGATGGAACGGAATAACGAGCATATGGGATGTGACGTAAATGAGTGGAGCGGTTTGACAGGAGCATGTGACGCCAAGACAGATACACGAGGTGCATATAGTCCGTGGGCTGAGGGCGTAGGGTTGGATGGGCGAGCGAGAGCGGAGTTGGGCTGAGTGGGCTGAATTGAATGGTTGGCTTTGCCGGCGTACGGTTCCTGACAGTTGAAGAGGTCCTACATTGATTTTCAAAAAGAATGATATATCAGTGAATACTTCCTCCTTTCTTTTCACCTACATGAATGGATGCAAATTAGGCATACACCTTATATACTGCAAACTGGTATAATTTTCAGAAGTATAGTAAGAATAGAATGGTGTGGATGAATAAATGAGGACAGTATTAAAGGAATAACTCTCAATTTCCCACTCAAACCAATCTTATTGCTCTTATTTGTTACTGTTTATGCCCATACCTCACAGTTAGCTGAGTTCAAACCACTAGGTAAAACTGTGCCAATGTAGCCTTGCTAATTTATCAGACAAATCATAAGACAGTTTCATAAGTCTTACAGTTTGAAAAAACAGAAGTGGTTAAAAGTGGTAGAAAGGCTGAAGAGGAAAGATTGAGGTTGGTATCCAAAAAGAGAAATCACTGCCTTAAGATTAGGGTTTATATAATGGTGGAGTCTCTAACCTGTCTCTTGCAAATGGAATCACCTTGTTTGGGATTAAGGTACAAGAGTGAATTCTAAACTGGATGCCAAAGAGTGGAAAGAAGGCATTTAATTATTGTAAATGAGGTATCACTCAAACCACTGGTGACAGCAGTGTTGCAGTAAAGTGTTTTCCCCTTTTGTTCTCTGACGTGATACATATATATAAGGGGGATCTGGATAGCTGCAGTTCCCCAGCCTTTGTACTAGAACTTATGCTTTATTAGGTACAGTAGACTGAATACACTTTAGTCCTTATACTGGAACTTATGCCAAGTTAGTTTCACTTACAATAGGTTATGGGCCCTGCTTGAATGCACATACCCATCCTACTTCACTGGCTTGCTTCACATACTTACAAACATAGCCCTTGTCATATCATATCATCCAGTGCATCTAAATTCCTTGCTTATATAGAGAAGTTTGATAGAACTAATTAGGATGACAGGTCTTATTCCATCAAGAGTACCTTTGGAGTCTCTTACATCTTCCAAATTGCAGAAGGCAAAGAGACCTGCCTTGTTGCTACTCTACCTTCTGCTATTTGAAGCAAAACTCAAATCAATTGATGATTGGGAAAAGTATAATGATGAAGGTCTTAGCCTGATATAGCTTGCTGTCAAGGCCTCAATCTATCCAACCATCAAGGATAATAAAACACTTGTACAAAACTAGAAATGCCTACATGAGACTTATAGGACTCATACTGGTCTCAATCTCTGGGTCAATATAACAAAATACTTCAGCATCTCATTTCTCTCCAAACTTCCTCTTACTCAGCAAGTAGATGAAATGTCAGAACTGAGATCAAGCATCAAGTCTGCTAGCATGCCTCTTGCAGATAGCCTCCATGCAGTGTTACTCCTATGTGCCCTCCCTTCTACCTATGAAGTGGTCCAACAAATCATACTTGCTAATGTCAGTGATTATAAGATGCTGACAACAATCAACATTTGGTCATACATTCTCTCTGAAGAACTATGACAGGGTACTAGTGCAAATGCCAGTGCTATTAAACCTGGTACTGTTAAGAAAACCATAAAGAGTACTTGCAACTTCTGTGGAGGACCCTGTCACTGGGAAAGAGACTACTAATACAAAGTATGTGGCCTCTCTAAGGAGGAAGTGCAGAGTGAATGAAAGAGATGGGCAAAAAAAAAAAGGAAAGGAAATGGATGCAAAAACTGCTATATTGACTGTGAATGCAGTAGAGATAATGCCTACCACCCCCAGCAATGCCAGTGTAAACTTCATTAAAACTGACTAGAACACCATTATATTGTACATTACACATGAAACTAGATAGCTTCTAGACTCAGGCTGTTCCAACCACATCATACATGATATCTCAGACTCTTCTGAGTACCATCATCATAAAATGTCTGTCTGGCTGATTGTATAACACATGTAGGAACAGTCTCAGCCACAATGCTAGTAAATGGGACAACTGTCAAGTACATGTACCGAGACCCAGTAATTTGGCAGTACCGACCGAGTAACCATCCTATGTCCACGTACAAGTGTCTACACTGCATGCATGTCACTTGGTACGCCGGTCTTGGCTCGGCACATCCACCATCCCCACTCCTTGTCCTCACCCCTCACATACTCTATGCCACTCACCATCCATTAATCCCACACCATTTGCTCCATAATCCTTGACCCACCTTACCTCGGGACTTCCTGTCCTTGTATTATCCTCGGCCATGGTATCAAGTACCGTACCGAGACACGACCATTCGGCAGTGCCGACTGAGCAATCATCCTATATCCACGACCAAGTACCCACGTCACCTACATAACACTTGGTGCGCCGGTCCCAGCTCGGCACATCCGCCATTCACATTCCTCGGTCCGTTTCACCTCGGGACTTCCGTCCTTGTATTATCTTCGGTTACCAGCCTTGTCTTATAGTCTGGCACCTCCTATTGTCCTATCTTCGGACACACTCTATTATACTGTCTTTATTGTTTTACCCCCACGTCACATTCCTTATTCTAATTTTATTCGTTGTGGACAATAGCCGCATGCTCTGCATACCTTGTTGTCCCACATTCCTTATTCCACATGTCACTTCTTAACCTATATAAGTAGGACATGCATGTACATACTTCCTCATTCTGGGTATCGACTAGGCTTAGGCCCTTCTACCTTCTTCTCTTCTGTTAAGTCCTCGACTCGGGCCGGCATCTTCAGCATCCCCCTGAGTATCTGTCTGTTGCAAATACAGTGGCATGCACGGCAAGTAGGGCGCAACGCACGAGTACGTTGAAGCCAATGCCACTACTCTTGGCCTGCAGGACTTGGCCATAGTCCGCCCGACCTTTCGACAACACCCTTCAGCAGTACCGAAGTCCGTCAGTATCCGGCTCCTGACACATGGCTACATTGTTTTATAGTCAGTCACTTCCTATTGTCCTATCCTTGGCCACATTTTTATTATTCTATCCTTTATTATTCTATCCCCATTTTACATTCCTTCATTCTAATTTTACTCATTGTGGACAATAACCACATACTCTGCATACCTTGTTGTCTTACATTCCTTATTCCACATGTCGCTTCTTAAACCTATATAAGTAGAATATGCATATACATATTTCCTCATTCTGGGTATCGACTAGGCTTAGGCCCTTCTACCTTCTTCCCCTCTGTTAAGTCCTCAACTTGGGCTGGCATTATTGGCATCCTCCCAAGTATCCTGTCTGTTGCAAATCAGTGGCACGCATGGCAGGTAGGGTGCAATGCATAAGTATGTTGAAGCTAACGCCACTACTCTTGGCCTGCAGGACTTGACCATTTTCCGCCTGACCTTTTGGCAGTCCCGAAGTCTGTCAGTACCTGAAGCTTGACAACAACAAAGAAAATTATTCTCAGGGATGTCCTACATGCCCCTGACCTTAGAGGTTGCTTTATTTCTATACAGAAAAAAAAACAGGAGAGAGAGGTATCTCTACTACTTTTACAGGTACCCAGGCTACTCTTATTTATAAGGGAGCAATCTGTGCTTCAGGACAACTACTTGGCCAATAACACTGGCTTACCCTTTGTTCCTCAGCCCTATCCATCATATCTGCACAAACTAGTATCCCAATAGAAGTTCTCCATGCAAGACTTGGACACTTCTCATGGTCTTCACTTTGGAAACTCAGCACTCATATCTATCCTACAAGTGAATGTGCCCTGTCAACATGTGAGGGCTGCCTGTTAGAGAATTCAACCCGGCGTTCATTCTAAACATCTGATAAATACTGGACTACTCCCTTTGAATTAATACACATGGATCTTGCAGAACCAATGCAGACCCAATCATTACAAGGAAACTGTTTTATCATTAATGTTATTATAGATGATTACACACACTTTAACTGCGTGTTCTTCCTGAAAACCAAGGGTGAAGCATTTCAGAAAATCAAAATCTTTGTTTTTTTATATCTCAACCCAGTTCAATATGAACATCAAAGTAGCATGGTCTGATTTCAGGGGAGAATTCCTCTCAAAAGACTTCACAAGTTTCATGCAAGCAAAGGGTATGATTCATCAATTAACAGCACCCCATACACATCATCCAAATGGTGTTGCTAAACAAGCAAACTATACTATAGCTAGAGCTGCATGGGCAATGTTACAAACTGCTAGCATAACAAATGGTTTTTGAGAATGAACCATTGCAACTGCAGTTCATTTTAAAAACCATGCACCAACATGCACAAATGATTATGAATCCCTGCACAAATGGCTGTTTGGTGAAGAACCAGATGTTTCATACCTCTGTACCTTTGGGTGCTTAGCTTCCTGGAATGTCATATCAATGAAAACCAAGTTTGATCCAACTTCAGAAAAACACATATTTGCCAGGTATGATTCATCTACAAAAGGATATAGACTCTGGGACTCAAGAGCACATAAATTTGTGACATCCATAGATGCAGTTTTTTTAGGAAACCCTCTTCCCTTTCTGGACACAGATCTCCCAGCACACTCAGCCAAAAATCTCATTTGAATCTTTGCAAGACACTTCATTCACACTGGCAGAGAGTGATATGAGGCTACAGAACCTCTAACACTGGATACATATGACCAAATGAAACACACAAGGAGAGGTTACCACCTCATTGCCAGAGGCTTCACACAGACAGCTGGTATTCACTATGAGGAGACATTTGTACCAGTGGCATGACTCAACTCCTTACGACTCCTGCTTGTACTGTTAAGGATTTGATATTCAGCTCAAACATCTCTTCTCCTTATCCCTGGCAATCAGGACCTGATGGTATTGGAGAGAGGGTATGGGTTCTATTCATTATTATCTCTGATATCTGCCTTTGATAGGAGTTTGAATTTGCCATTGTATTTTGCAGTTGTGTGACTCTGTGACCTTAGCTCTTTTCTAAGAGACTGAGGTATGAGTTCAAGTTTATTCTTATATTTCATACAATTGTTGACTGTTCTTTTAGATAGTATTTTAGTCTCTATACTGTAACATGCACTAGCTGCAACTTTTAACTGAGAGGTTCATCAGGTTAACATCAAATTGGCCTACCTGAATGGTCACCCTTTGGTTGATCCATGTAGATTTCTTCATCTAGGTTTTTTGGTTCATGGGACAGAAAATAAGAACTGTCAACTACTCAAAACCATCTATGGCAGGGTGCCAGTGGCATGAGCACCTACAGCACAGCCTTTGCAATTTTGGTTACAGGAAGCTGATCTGAGGAGATGTCTCTATTTTCTTCAAGTGTCATGACAGAGTAGATCAAATTGTCATAATTCTAAGCTATTTTTGGCATACTAGAACACATGATACTAAGGAGTTCATAGGTTCACAGTAAAAGTACATGGACCTAGGAGAGATCTAACACTTCCTTGGCCTACATATAACCTGTGACCAAGCAAAAAAAACATTCTCCATCAATCAGACACATTACATAAACAGATGACCAATCACTTTAATCTCACTTCATGTCTACCAGTCTATACACTGCTGGTTGCCAGTACAAACTTGATCACAAACCTAGATAAAAATTCAGATGCATTACTCACAATGTGTTATCAACAACCTATTGGCTCACTAATGTATGCCATGCTTGGAACATGGCCAGACATCTGCTTTGCAGTTAATAGGCTATCCTAATTTGGTTCTAACCTAACACAAGGTCATTTACTTGCAGCTCAACACATCTTGGAATATATAACCACCACTAAAAACCACAAGCTGACATATAGAGTTAATGATTCTACAGAATTGGTGGGCTACAGCAACTCTGACTGGGCAGGTGACCAGGATGACTGACATTCTACCACTGGATACACATTTGTTCTCAGAGGGGGGTTCTTGGAGGTGGGGGGGTGTCTTGGGAAACACAAAAGCAATAAACTGTTGCACTCTCATCCACCAAGGCAGAGTACATTGCACTTACTGAATGTGCAAAACATGTGCAATGGACAATTTCCTTGCTACAACAACTCTTATTCAAAGTTGACCTACCAATTGAAATTTATAGTGACTCCCTTGGAGTACATTGTTAGGCACCGGGAATGCTGACAATGCATGGGCCAAGCACTATTGCAATAGTGCTAACTTTTCAATGTGGGTAGGAATCAGCTAAGTCCTACAGACTAATTGGAGTGGTTTGCCTTCAATATACTCATGCATTGTGTTGTACTTTCTATGCATGCTACTAATTTGGAACAGACATGATACCTGAGAGAGTGCCAAGAGTGTTGGCTTAAGTTAGGGACTTCAGACAGGAGAAAGGAAGACAGGAAGGCATAAACCTAGTTGATATTAGGGAACAGCATGGGTCACCCACAGGTCAAATGTGGGTGACCTGCACCTAACCCATGGGAAACCCAAACCCATCAACCCATGGGTTTTTTCCCATGGGTCAACAGATGTCGGGTGCCAGCTACACCCGCATGTGCTGATGCAAACGTGCTATATGCACATGCGATGTACGATATGAACGCACCATACACACATGTGACATATGACATGAACGTGCCATATGTGCATGTGGCATACCGATGTATGTCACATGCGTGTATGGTACATATGGCACATTGGTATCGGCATGTGCACGTATGGCACGTTGGTATCAGCATGTGCACATACAGCATGTTGGTATTGGCATGTGCACACACAGTGCATTGATATTGACGTGTGCATGTATGGCACATTGGTATTGGCATGTGTGCATATGGTACGTTAGTATCGGTGCGTGCATGTACGGCACCTTTGTGTCGGTGCATGCATGTTATACACATGTGCATATGGCATGGTCATGTTGTATGTGTGTACATGGGGTGCCGTCGTGTCGTATGTATGCACGTGGGGTGCCATTGTGTCGTATGCATGCATGTGCATGCATACATAGTTGAGGTGGTGGGTTGTGCTGGGTCACAGGTGCTCTCGGCTTGACCTGCACCCAAACCCAGGGGCACCCAACCCAGTGACCTGTGTGGGTTAGTCTAACCCATGTGATTCCCTAGTTGATATTCAGAACAAAGAACTATCTATATACATATGCTACTTATATAGGTTAAGAAGCGAGATGTGGAATCAGGGTACATAAGGAATGGAGAATAATAAGGTATGAAGAACATGTAAAGGTATTGTCTACAATGATCAAGAATAGAATAAGGAATGCAAACAAGAATAGGACAATGAAATATGACCAAGAATAGAATAATGGGAGTGTGGATGAAAATTAGAACAATAGAAAGTGGCTGAATATAAAACAATAGGGCTGCGACCGAAGAGTAAGTGAATAATAAATGTCCTAAGGGGAAATGGGTGAGGGAAAGATGGGGAATAGAAGAATAACAAGAATAGAGGGGATGGGATGAAGGGAGTGAGCCAAAATGATGAACCAAATGTACCAAGCTGAGGCCACATACTAGTGAAGAGTGACTTGTCACTGGTGTGTGGGATTAAACAGTAGGAATAGTTTGGTTGGTACTACTGAGTGAACTGGGGCTCAGTATTGTGTACTTGACACACATTCATTTTCAGTCAATCACATGTTTCTTAAAAGGACAAAACATATCGACATTAAATATCACTATATAAGAGAGAAAATTACGGAAGGCACACTTGCAGTGAATGAAATAGGCACTAAAGACAATCTTGCTGACCTCCTCATGAAATCTCTCCCATGAGAACGGCATTATACATTGGCATCTTGCCTTGGACTCTTAGGTGCTTTGAGTGCGGGGGAGTATTGTGAATGAGGTATTACTCAAACCACCAGTGACAGCAGTGTTGCAGTAAATTGTTATCCCCTTTTGTGCTTTTGCATCTCTGATGTGATACATGTATATAAGGAGGACCTAGACGGCCACAGTTCCCCAGTCCTTGTACTGGAACTTATGCCATGTTAGGTATAGTAGACTGAATACACTTTAGTCCTTGTACTGGAACTTATTCCATGTTAGTTGCACTTACAGTATTAATTACTTCAAATATTGAATGTACATAATTGCCATAGTGCTGGACGCTCAAAACCGACCTCCGCTACAGACTCTACGCAAATCCAATCTGATTTCTAAAAAATAAATAGTGGAACCACATCCTTTCAAGCATACCTTGAGAAACATCTTCGCAAAATTTAATAATTCCAAGTTTTGAAATAATGTTGTCCCAAAATCTGGAATTCCAACTGGCGATCGACACAGCCACTTGCCACATTGGGATTGCTATAGGCGCCAGGACAGGAACTGGCGCAATATATACACGTCATTGAAGATAACCGGCTGCTTGGAATGCATTGAGCTTTAGTCTGGTGAGCCTGAGCTTTGTGGCCGGTTGAAGGTCTGGCAACTTTGCAGAAATCTGCATAATTACATAATTATGCATAAAAAACTTTACTACAATCCATAGTTTTTGGCCATGTTCTGTTCCCAAACTGGACGAATTGTCCCAATCGGAGCAGAATCTATTCACTAACCTCCTGCTGGCGCTGGCATCGCCTCCACCTGCGGACCTGACCGCCACATACACACACAAGTCTCTGGCTTCGACGCATTGTTCCACTCACCATCACCTGAGACAGCTGCCAAACATTGTCATTTTAGCAACTTCTCATTCCAATTCTCAGTCCACGGCTTCGTCCGGGGGTATAAACCTTGACTGGAGACATTTCAACATCCGTAAGCTTGTTTGTTGAGCCATAAGCCAAACTTCGCAGAGCTAAATACACAAGTTCCGTTGCAGATGCAAACGGAGGCGTGAATATATCGAATATCATCAGTACGTGTGGCGATCCCGTTCAGCCTTCACCTTCGTCCTCACATCTGTTTAGACCTTCCGGGTCCTTTGGCGCTGCTCAAACCCGCAGAGCGCGCCTCTTATGATACCCGCCATTGTGCCGAAGGCGACGAACCCCACGGGTCATGGAGGACATTCCTGTGCAGATCTTGGAGGATGTCGAGGCTTGGACACACGATTCTTCCGATCTACCAGTCTACCCGGCTCAATGCCAGCGTTTGATCGTGCAGGAGAAGCTTGAAGCGAGTTTCTTCTGCTCTTGCTCTGCATTCAGCGAGGCATCCCGCATTATCCCTACTCTCGCTAGCATGCTTGCTCCATCCAACTCCAATATTCGATCAGCCATATGCGAGGTTCTTGTGAACAAACCCCATGTGGCCAATTTCAACTATGTACATGACCAATTCGACTCCCTGATCATTAACCCCATGAAGCACCACTTAAAGGCAGAATGGACATTGGTTACATTATGGTGATCGATGGCATCGATGAGTTTTCACCTTTGCGCAATGTATGGTCATATCGTTGATCAAAACCATCCTTAATGTTGATGCCGACATCCCCCTCAAGCTCTTCATCACAAATCCATCAGAGGACTGGCTCGTGGCTGCTTTTAGTCATGAGGTTCTACACCGACTCAAAAAATTCACTCTTCGCGAGGTGGTCAAAGGTAATGTACAACAAGATATTCAGACTCATCTTAAATCGTCACTGTCTGAGATCGCGACATCTCGTGAATATTCTCAGCCTGGCTGTCCTTGGCCGACTGGATTCGAGATCGAGAATCTTCCTGAAAAGACAAAGGGGTTATTCATATTTACTGCGACTTCCCTGCGATATATCGGCCAGAGAGGCGCAAATGCCAGGCAGCAGCTAACCCGGTTGAGACACTCGGCGCTGCCTCTCCCGTCCCCCGACGGTTTCTACAATTTGATTATGAAAGAGACGAAAGAAGCATTCCATGATATTCTCACCGAGAAGAAGAAGCCCTCAAGACACGACGTACTTGCCGCTGTGACCCTTCTCCAGATTCCGCTCCATGGCTAACATTGCCTCCTTGTTGAATAACGAGGCTAGACCTGCTCTATCTCCATTTAATTTAGTTCTGTTGTTCATCTTCCGTCTACCGACCCTGATCACATCAACATTTTCATGCATCGTTCCGTGAGATTGTCGTTGATCCAGAGCGCTGCGAAGAACAGCCTAGGGTCTACAATAGGTCACCAGATGCTCACCGTCAAGTGCCCTCAACTCTTGAACAACACTCTTTGACGTAACATCTGTGATTTGCCTGAGGATGGAATCGGAACGCTCCCTCATGAATTCGAAGATCCGGGCATGATTTCCACCGCCTTCCGATACTCGTCCATGCATTGGGCGTTCCAGCTTCTAGAAGAGTCTCCTGGAGAACCGTCGCCGATAACTGTCTGTCTTTCGAATCCGCCGATCAGCATCTATTACACTGGCTCGAGTGCCTCAGTGCAATTGGCGAGCTGGAGTTGGGCGTCAAATATCTTCGCAACGCTAACAACGCTAAAGAAGCCACGTTGGTGAGTGCATCGTGTGGAGAAGAGTACCAGCTGACCACCTTGACCGAGATATCCGATGACATACAATAGGTACGCGTTGCTGTTCCATGACGTTCGTCCATGCCTCCTGATGGGCTCTGAGACCATCAGTATCGCTCGGCAGTTACCTGGATTCCTAAATGGTCCCCACTACGGCAAAAATATGCAACATGGAGCTAAAGTCCTAGTCGGCCTTGCGGATGCGGAGCTGACATCAGATCATGTCATGCGACACCGTAGACGTGTCGCTTACTGTCATGTTCTCTAGCGACGGCAGCCAAGCTCTGTCTGGGTTAGAGGACATGTCGTTCCGTATATGGAATATGGATACTGGCGAGATGGAGCACATGCTGCAGGGGAACATTTTGGATAGGGTGTTGTGCGTCGCGTTCTCGTCTGATGGCACAGGTCGTATCTGGTTCGCGAGACAAATTGGTACGTATTTAGGACGCATCTGCGGGAGAGACGATGGGCACATATGAGGGTCATTTGGATGAGGTTCTGTCTGTGGCTTTCTCGCCTGACGGGACGCGTCTCGCATCTTGCTCATGGAAGTCCATAAAATATGGAGTGCGAAGTCCGTGGACACAGAGCGGGAGCTGGAGGGACATATAGATTGGGTGATGTCTGTCACTTTCTCACCTGATGGTACACCTGTCGTGTCTGGATAGAAAGATACAGATACGCACCGTCATATCTTCCGATCCAGACATGACACGTGTACCATCAGGTGAGAAAGTGACAGACATCACCCAATTTAAATGTCCCTCCAGCTTCCGCTCTGCATCCACGGACTTTGCACTCCATATTTTTATGGGCTTGGGATAGCTCAATCCGGATTTGAGATCTGACTACCAGAGAATCGGAGACTGAATAAAGTACACTGTCAAGTGATAGGAGACGCAGGAGCACAAACTTAGCTCGTGTTTGGCGTGTGATTCGGGGGAAGAGAGAGCGTGAGCTGAGAGGACATTCAGCTTGGGAGTGGCCATTGCTTGATGGAACATGGGTTATGTTTGGGTCAAAAGACCGCTCGATCCGGATATGGAATGCCAACATGTGGGAGATAAAGCGTGTGCCGAAGGGACATTCTGGATCGGTGAACAGCGTGTCTTCTTGCATGATGGAAAACAAGTCGCGTCCAGCTCGGATGACAATTCAGTGCGGATCTGGAATGTAGCTACGGGAAAGTTCAAGGGAAAATGAAGGGTCATTTGGATCGGGTATGCTGTGTCGCGTTTTCACCTGATGGTAAATATGTGGCTTCTGGTTCGCGCGACACGTCCGTCTGAATTTGGAATGCTACGACAGGGAAGATCGAGCACATACTCGGGGGACATTCTGATACCGTGAGGTGTGTCTCTGCAGATGACGCACATGTTTTCTCTGGCTCGCGTGACAATTCGGTCCGGATATAGAGTGCCACTACGGGGATAGCAGTGTGTGTACCCAGGGGACATTACGATTGGGTGTCATCTGTTGCCATATCACCTGATGGAACTCAAATCATCTCTGGGCCACATGACCACCCAATTTGTATCTGGAACATTATCAATAGTGAGGAATCAAATTAATTTACATATTTCACTTCCATCATATTGGTGGATAATTCTGAGACATATACTGGTGGATTTTATTGCACCGGAGACGAATGCGAGCGCACCTATGTGCAGCGACCATTGAGTCCTTTTTTCTTTTTGTTATGGTTTCATGCATGTTCGTGTATATGTGTATCAGTTATTGTATCGAGCGTGAAGTCTTGGGTGTCCCTGTTGTAATAAATCTGTAATAACGCGGTTCGTGTGTCACTAGTGTTCGCATGTTTATTGTAGTTTCTGAAAATGTAGTACATCTGTATCAGTAGTTATAAGGAGCTCGACAGCGGGCCTCTAAAATAGTTGAACTGCTTTGTCCTTTTCCAGTGTATGCTCCAAAAAGCCCACTCATTTTAGTCACCTTTATATATGCTCTCGACCATAACTCTAACAGGTAATGGGCCCCACTGTTGCTAATTGAGATACTGATAGCCCCCCACCCCCCATTGCTCAAAATGAGTGAAGACCTAAAAATCGTCATCACCAAGCTTGTTGCAGATGGATCCAATTGGGTGACATACTGCGACTATATATTGTGGGAAGTGGAATCACACAGTCTATCTGACCACCTCATTTCTACTTCTATTACTCCATCTTACACAACTGCCAGCAAGGTGGGAATCCTAACACCACAGGGGCTGTGGGATCTTGACCAAACTGCTGTAAAGCAGCTCATTGCTGCATCAGCTCCTGATACTGTTTTAAATAATATCAAGACTGGTGCTATAGCCTAGGATGTGTGGATGAGGTAAAAATTTTTTTTGAGAGGCAAACAACCTTAATTGTAGTTGACCTGTCAAGACATTTTCAGACAACACATTGTGCCAAGGAAGATAGCATATACATGCATTTTGATCAGCTGGCTGACATGCATCAACAACTTGTGGTTATGGGCAAGAATGGCAAGTATACATAAATACTGATGGGGTCATTGCTGCCATCATATTAGCCAACCTTGAGCAGTATTGTGGGTGCTGCTGAGATGAGCAGCACAGTTCCTATCCTGCCACAGTAACAAAGCTTGCCATAGATGAATATGATAGATGCACCTTGAAAGGTGGCAAGGCTCAAGATGAACCTTTTGCTGCAGCTACACATACCCACAGAAGAAATAAATGCAATGTTGAGAGTTTCAATTGCAAAAGGAAAGGCCATGCCATGTTAAGGTCAATTGTTGGGCAAAAAGCAGTGGCAAGGATGGCCAAGAGCCTAGAAGAAGGTGTGGTGATGTGAAGAATAGTGGCACAAAAATGGATGCTGTTAAGAACTGAAAAGAGGATGTAGTTGTTATAGTTTTAATGTAAATCTCCCAATGGTAAAACAATTGCAAGGCTTGTACTAGGGTATGGCTTCAACTTATATGTTACACCTACCAAACTTCACTAGGCCCAAATTTTGTAATAATGAGGGTTGTAATAGTGAGACAGAAATGAAGCAGAAATGAGATGGAAGTGAATGGGGGAATCTTAGTTGATTTCTGACTGAAGAGCAGACTAATGATAGTACAAGATCTTATACTAATTTTTTATCTATAAAGAGTCCATGTAAGAGAGAATGAATTCCTATACCAGATGAGAAGAGTGAAGATCAAAAGTGAAACAGGATGCTAGTATTCCAATTGATATTATCCAAGGCAGAGCAGAATGACATATGTCATTCCATTATCTAATAGAGTTACCCTATCAGGAACAGATCATATGACAGAACAAGTCATAGTAAAGCAGAATTATAAACAAAGAAAGTGGATTGGAAATATAAAAGGAAACATAAAGGTGACATAAAGGTGAAGTGAACAATTTTATACTGAAAATGGATATATGAGCATGTGGAGAGACAAACATAATAAGGTGGAGCCACATAGTATAGCATGTGATGCCAAAACAGAATGGGCTGAATATATGAGATATGCTGGGTTGAGTGAGGTCTAGAGCATGGGCTAGAATGTTGATTAGGCTAAATAGCAGAATTGAATAGATGGGGGTATTAGCATAGTAGATTCTAATAATAGACTTCATTAAAAAGCTACTCCCATCCTCTGTATTTGATACTATCCTTATTATCATGGATTATCTCATTGAATAATGTCTTTTCATACCTAAAAAATGGCATGGGCCACCCATGGGTGGACAGGTGTCAGGTGCATGTCATACAGGCTTTACATTAATTGTGTATAACCTTTATTTCTTCCAAGTGGCATCTTGGAATTTTTCCAAGAGAGGCTATGTGTCAAGTACACATACTGAGACCTGGTAATTCAGCAGTGTCGACCAAGCAATCATCCTATGTCCATGTACAAGTGTCCACACCACATGCACGTCACTTGGTATGCTGGTCTTGGCTCAGCACATCCACCACCTACATTCTTTGCCAATTACCCCTCATACTCTATTCCACTCACCATCCATTAATCCTGCACCATTTGCTCCATAATCCTCAACCCACCTTACCTCGGGACTTCCTATCCTTGTATTATCCTCGGCCATGGTCCTATTGTTTATAGCCTGGTACTCTCTATTGTCCTATCCCTGGCCACATTCCTATTATTCTATCTTTTATTGGTCTATTTCCGTTTGCATTACTCCATTCTAATTTTACTCAATGTAGACACAACCCACATGCTCTGCATACCTTATTGTCCCACATTCCTTATACCACATGTCGCTTCTTGAACCTATATAAGTAGGGCATGCATGTACATATTTCCTCATTCTGGGTATCGACTAGGCTTAGGCCCTTCTACCTTCTCCTCCTCTGTTAAGTCCTCAACTCAGGCCAGCATCATCAGCATCCTCCCAAGTACCTGTCTGTTGCAAATTGGTGGCACACATGGCAGGTAGAGTGCAATGCATGAGTAAGTTGAAGCCAACGCCACTACTCCCGGCCTGTAGGCCTTGGCCATTCTTGTCTAGTACCTCGGCATTCCCGAAGCTTGACACTATAAAGGCACATTCCACATATTCTCCTTGAGTATGTGTTGCACAGAGGCAAATGCTTTAGAAAACTCATCAGATTTATGAGGAACATAGACCTTTGCTTGTGAAGTGGAAGCTGGATATGGAGGCCCACAGAGAGTGAGTCTATGCACATGTTTAGGAGCTGTCTTAAGGTAAGGCTAATGGCCAGTCATGTTATCATGAGCTTGAGCTCACAAATTCAGATGCGGAGTCAAGTGTGAAATGGAGCATTGTGTGCTGAGTAACATTGTGAGAAGGAGAGAAATGATTGAAACCACGGAATATCATCATACTAGAAATTCCACTGGAAAGCCATCTTGAGATCTATTCTTCAAAAGATCTAACATTGTGTTGACACATCTACCCAATATTTCAAAGTCTGAGATTCACTCTTTGGAGAAGTATGATCTGGTTATAGAGTGATGAAATCTGCAGTGCTGTCTATCAAAACACACATCTGAGATGACAGAGATTGTCAGGTACCAAGAATGCCAATGATGCATGAGCTGAGCACATTGTAATATTTCTGACTTCACGATGCTGGTGGGAATTGGCCAAGTCCTGCAGACCAATCAGAGTGGCTTGGCTTCAACATACTCATCCATTGTGCCCTACTTTTGTAGGGTATCTCTTGAAAAACACTGAATAAGGGTATATAACAAAGCACAAAAATGTTAGAAAAGACTAAAGTACAAAAAAAGAGCCTCTTAATGTTGTCAAGTACACACATACTGAGACCCATTATTTTGGCAGTGCCAACCGAGCCACCATTCTATGTTCATGTCCAAGTGTCCACGCCACATGCATATCACTTGGTACATCGGTCTTGTCTCAGCACATCCACCACCCACATGCCTACTCCTCACCCCTTGGTCCATCTCACCTTGGGACTTTCTGTCCTTGTTCTATCCTCGGTCACAGCCCTTGTTGTATAGTCAGGCACTTCCTATTGTCCTATCCTTGGCCACATTTCTATTATCCTATCCTTTATTGTTCAATCCCTGTTTTACATCCCTTCATTCTAATTTTACTCATTGTGGACAATAACCACATGCTTTGCATACCTTATTGTTCCACATTCCTTATTCCACATGTCGCTTCTTAACCTATATAAGTAGGACTTGCATGTACATATTTCCTCATTCTGGGTATCGACTAGGCTTAGGCCCTTCTACCTTCTTCCCCTCTGTTAAGTCCTCGACTTGGGCTGGCATCACCAGCATCCTCCTGAGTATCTGTCTGTTGCAAATCGGTGGCACGCATGGCAAGTAGGGCACAATGCACAAGTACGTTGAAGCCAATGCCACTACTCTTGGCCTGCAGGACTTGGCCATTGTCCGCCCAACCCTTTGGCAGTCCCAAAGTCTGCCAGTACCCGAAGCTTGACAAATGTACTATTAATGTTTTCTCAATTAGCAATTGTTTTGCTAATTAATCAGTCTGGATATGTTCAAATATTCTCTATTACACTTTTCTCCAACCTTCTAGTGGTTCACAATATTCATTATTCCTTTGATAATCCTTAATGCAACATCTATTGTTCACCACCGAAGGTTTGGCCTGAAATTCAAACTCTGCCTTCTAAAATGTCGGGCTCTAGCCAAGGTGCTAGTTTCTCCATAGAAACACACCAAATATTAGCCTGAGACACCCCTGTCTCATATAAATAATATGGTGAGATACTAGGCTGTGCCTACACTGCCTCTGCCCTTAATCACATGCCAAAAAATGGTCTATAATCCTCATTTATTGCTAAATAAAGAGAATTACCTAGGAAACCAGTAAGTCATATCTCAGAAAATGACTCACAATTGGAACTCCTGTTTTAGCTGTGACTCATACCAGTCATGTGACCTCACAAATGACTCATTATGTCTTGGATGGTATGAGTCACTGGATTCTGATTGGACAAGGACAATTTTAGGGATATAAAGTAGATATCAGAATGTACCCTGAATTCTGAGACAAGGTGCATGTGCTTCTTTGACATGACTCATTCCCAGGAACTGTGATCTTATTGGCTTGTACTATAAATAGTTAGGAAATACTTTAGCTTACTAATCATCCTGTAAATTAGTATAAAAGGAGGCCTTCCTGCCTTCCTTTGAAGCAATCAAATCAATCATCTCCTTTCCACTTGTCAGTGTGACATTGTGAGTATTCTTAGTCAGCTGTTGATAGTCCTGCTGTTATGGCCCGTACTCTCAATAAACCCATACCAGCCCCCACAACCACCCACACCTTTTCTGGGACCTTTCCAATCACTCAAAGACTGAATAACCGATTTCCAGATGTCCGATACATCATTCCAAGGTTCCGTGCTTCCGAACCTCTGAAGACTCCAAAGTCAAGGTTCTGCTCCTTTAATAGACAACGTGCAGGATCATCGCGTACCTCACTCCTTGTTCTTCATTTTATATTGCCCCTTGTACTCTCTTCCCCCCCTTGTCTTTACTCGATAAAAGATAGTACAAGAACTAGATACATGTATATAAGTCACCAGTCAACTGGACTATTTGCCAGTACAAATATCGACTTAATACTGCGTTGTAGTTTCCGATTAAGTTCCGGTAAACTTTCCGACTTTCCAAAATTAGGGACAGACAATCAAGGAGGGCGCAATACATAAGTTGAAGCCAAGTCCCTGCGACCTCGAACCACCCGTACCACCCTATACCGTGAATAGTCCCAAGACCCCCAGCGTTCCTGACTTCCATTGCTCCAATTCCAATCCCGATTCCGATCCTTCACCCCTGCCCTCGGAATACGAATTCCCCCTTCGGAAACCTTTCAGAACCCTCCAAAAACCCTTCCAGAAGTCTCTAGCTAAGCACCGACATGGGGATTTAATACCTGCTTAGTAAAACTAATTCTACAGAGTAAGATTGTTCTGTTGATAGTCCAGTTCAATTTCATTTTACCCTGAGGGTTTCTAATCAGTGGTAGTCCTGATTAAAGACTCTTTTGTCTCTTGAGATTACTTTACTATATTTTCTGTTTTGGCCTCACCCTCATTTTAGAGTGCATTGACTGGGTTATCCATTCAGTCTACTTACTTCCTCTTTCTTCTAAGTGCATTCCCTTTCATTGGAATATCTCTGGACCCCTAAGTGTCCTGAACCTACAGACTTTGATAGTCTCATTCATTGCTGCTAACAAACACATTACCTTCTTGTTGTATTAGCTTGCTAGAGTTATTACACAGATTGTGACCAAGGTATAAATATTAAATTATTTCTGAAGTTGCACTGCAGCAAGGTTTGAAACTCTTCTTCATCTTGCTTCACTTCACACAATGCTTGACTGAAGTGTTATATTTTGAACACCAAGGTCTTCTCCAGGTTCCAAAACAACTTTCTATGTGGGCCACTGATTTGGAACAGACAAGATACCTGGGAGAGTGCTGAGAGTGTCAGCCCAAGTAAGGGACTTCAGATGGGAGAAGAGAAGGCAAGAAGGCATAAGCGAAGTTGATATTCAGAATGGAGAGCTATCTACATACATGCACTACTTATATAGGTTAAGAAGCGAGATGTGGAATCAGGGTGGCATAAGAACTGGAGAAACAATAAGGTATGAAGAATATGTGGAGGTATTGTCTACAATGATCAAGAATAGAATAAAGGAATATAAATGAGAATAGAACAATGAAAATAAGATAATAGGAATGTGGCCAAGAATAAGATAATAGAAAATGACTGAATATAAAACAATAGGGTCATGGCCAAGGATAAAACAATAAAGAAATGTTCTAAGATGAAACAGGCCAAGAAATAAAGAATAAACAGAGTGTGGATTAATGGATAATGGAGGGGGAAGAGTGGATGAATGACAGGAGTGGGGAATACGGATGGTGAATGTGCCGAGCTGAGACCAATGTCATGTATGTGGTTTGGTCACTGGCATGTGGAATTAGACTGATTGTTTGGTTGGCACTGCTGAGTTACCAGATACTTGGTATATGTACTTGACAATTAATTCCAATTGGTAGGACCAGCATGCAATATTTGGAGGTGGATGAAATCATAAAACAAATTTGGTAGGGGGTACCCAGGTGTAGGTGATAGAAGTCAGCAATGAGGTTGGGAGCCTCAACATTGTTTTGATTTTCCCAACAGTTCTCCTTGTAGTCATAACCCTTCCACTTGACAA
>QLPG01000935.1:0-14571 GCA_003314385.1 Gomphus sp. MG54 | reverse complement strand
CCAGTTGAAGCCCAGCAAAAACCCCAGCAGAGCCCAGCCAAACCTCAGCCAAAGCCCCAGCAGAGCCCAGCAAAGCCCAGCCAAAACCCCAGCCAAACCCTAGCCAAAACCCTAGCAGAGCCCAGCCAAAACCCCCACAGCCCCACTACTTACTATAATATATAATTTCAAAAATTAATCACACCTGTGGAATACTATTTTGCTTTTTGCAAAGATAAATTTAAACTTGTAAAAAAATAAATACATCTATATGTATATATGTACATATTGTTGCTCCAACTGCAAAAAAACCAACCCCACTGCTACCACCCCTCTCACACATAGACATAGAGATATATCAGTGAGAATCACATATTTATCATGGCAGCCTTGCCTGGTGGCCACCTTTTTTTTCTTACAATAAGGTGTATGGAACCACAAACCTTAAAATCATGCTACTCATTATGTCTAATTAATATGATCAAGGGTGATTCTGGAGAAAAGCGGTCACCTGCAATGAGTGGTTTCGTCAAACATTGTACGTGCCTATGAGTTCTCATAGCTGGGTTATACGCTGGGACATGTGAGCCGTTTTAGTGCATTGAGACACCGTTCGGTCATTTGAGATGAAGTGATTGTGGGGGGAGAGAAGGCATGTTTTTTTTTCGCCACAGAACCATGTTTACTCACCTTCGATAAAAGTGGTAACCTGCAGTGAGTGCTTTTAGTGAAAGCCCAGATGACTTGCAATTAAACAGCAGTCATCGAAGGTGGGGTGTACCTATTCGGTCACGTTAGTGGGCCATGATGTCGATCGGTGGTGGTCATCCGGACAGCCTCACATGTTGCGACATACACAGTGATACACAGGACTCCCAGATAAGCGGTGCACATTGAAGCTGGGGATGAACATACAGGTTCTCGCAGGTGGGCCGGCCATGGGTCCAGGTTGACATTGCACGGTGATTTGGGTGTGCAAGAGGCATCGTGTTAGGTGCATCAGCGGTGGCAGTGGTGGACAAATGAAATCAGAAGATGGCGGAGGTTGGAAAGGCGAAAATGTACCTATTCGTTCACGTCTATGTAGGTTGTGGGTACATGAGTTTAACACGATTAAAGAGTAGTGCATGTGTTTTTAGCAAAATCAAAGGGTACCCGAGGAGTACCGCTACATGCATGGAGACGGCGCAACGGGTGGCCTGTGGGATGGGATCTTAAAGATAACACATTAGCACCAATTCTGTGAGCAAACAAAAACAAAAAAATTAGCAGAACTCACCTATCTACCCATCTTTGTACTCGTTTCCATCCTTGGGGATGCAGAGCACAACCCTCTGGACGTGTGCACAGGGCAAGAGCTGTCTTGAGCTTTGCGGTGGTCATTGGTGCAGTCTTCCGGGGACACATGTTTCCTGTCCTCATCAGAGTTGTGCATTTGATCATTCACCAATTTGAGTCCCCAGTGCGCGGAAGTGCCACAGGAGGCCCAGGGAATGGGATCTTAAAGATAATGAATTATCATCATTTTTGAGACACAAAACCAAACAAAAACATTAGCAGAACTCACCTTTGAACCCTTATTGGCACTTGCTTTCCCCCTGGAGTCCCCGGCTTACGGAGGAGCACGTACCAGCCATCAAGCCGCTTCACACTCGCTTCCCAATTCAAGTCCCAGCTCACGGAGAATGAAGCCGCTGCCCACTTACATTCCAGTGGCACGACTGTTAACATACTGGGCCTTGTTAACGTATTTGAATACATAGAGATCGCCCGTCTTCTTGTGCTTCATAAAGCACATGCCTCCGTACGCGGAATCTCGAAGTGGAAAAGGGTGACCGAGGCCGACTTTGCACGCGGTGGGTAGCACATGCGACCGCAGGCAGGACACGGCGATACCAGGGTACTGCATGTCCCAACAGCCCCACACGTGGGAATGTTGGGAGGTGCAAATGCGCGGGTGTGTACCGGGTAGAATGGGTGGTGGGGGAAGGAAAGGAGACGCGGCGCAAAGCCCCTGCGGGACTCAGAGCATGGCCACCATGCCCCGCACATATGACGCGGCGAAACCAGCGTACCGCACGTCCTGACAGCCCCACACGTGGGAGTGTCAGGAGGTGGGGTACACGGGTGTGCACGGGACCGCAGGCAGGATGTGGCGACAGCAGCACACTGCACGTCCGAACAGCCCCACACGGTGGGAATGCTGGGAGGTGCAGTGTGCGGGTGTGCATCGGGTGAGGTGGGTGGTGGGGGAAGAAAAGAGACGCGATGGTTGAACCAGTCACATGACCAGGTGGGAAAGTTGCTTACATACATGCATGGCTGGGGGAGCAGCTTATCTAAATGCTTATATAAATGCTGACCAATGCTGACCAAGCAAAGAGGCAGCGGCTTTATACTTTTGATTGTCCACATTGTGTCTGAGGGGTGCTGGCCATTTTCCTCTCCTGTATGCATTGTTCAAGGGGTCAAGCCAAGGATGTTTATCAAATTCCTTTGGTGCTCAAAACTGGTTGCTATTGATCAGCAGCGGTTTGATTTCGACGACATTCTCAACCTCCACTTCCTCTACTCTTTCATTGTTATCCACTATCCCCACCATTTGTTCATTATGATCTGCTTGTGTTGCTGGAGTTGGGATGTCAGGCCATTCGGCTTCAGGTGCTGGGGTCATGGCTGGTGTGATCATAATGCATGTATTGTTAACTAGGAGTTCTGGGGTATCATCATCATTGATAGCATGTATAGTAATCCTCTCTATGTGCTTAGCTTCGTCAAATATAATGTCCCTGACTTTTATGACCCTGTGCGTTTGTGGGATGTAAACTTTGTATGCTTTTGAGTCATCATAATAACCGACAAATATGCCTTCGACCAATTTAAAGTCACCTTTTCCTCTCCTGTCCTTGGGTATGAGTGACCAGTATCTACAACCAAATGTTCTAAACCAATCTATCCTAGGTCATGTTCTCCAGAAAGCTTGATATGGCAACATCCCAATTTGTGTATGTAGAATACATGTTCTAATAAAATTGACTGTGTGTATGATGATGACCCAGAAATATTTTGACAGCCCAGATTCATGTTGTAATGTGAGTGTGCCCTCTTGCAAAGTCCTGTTGTATCATTCGGTGTTATGCTGTTGTGTTCAGGGTATAAGGTGGGGTCATTTCATGTATGATACTGCTGTCCGTGCACATTTTCTGAAAATGAGAACCGATGTATTTGCCACTGTTATCCATTCTGATGCATTTTATTGTTATCTTTTTCTGTTATAGAAGCCAGGTGATGTATTCTTTAATGATGTGGTGATGGTTGAACATTCCTTGTTTTTAAGAAAGTTGATCTTGGCCAATCTGGAAGTGGAATCAATCCAGGTAATGAAGTACTTGAAGCTATTGAATGATGTCTCAAATAGTCCACACACATCTGATACTATGATATCGCCTATATTAGCAGATAATTCTTCAACATGCAAGAACAGTGATCATATGTACTTTCCAAACGGGCAGTCTGTGCACTGAGGTATGGGCCCCATGTGATCATATAGGTGTGTCAAGTACACGAACCGAGGACCCGATAACTCGGCGATACCGACTAAAATACTCCAATAATAACCAAGCACGAACCATTCAATGAGTCATTCTCGGCTAGACGCACATATCGGTCACACCCCTCATTCCTACGCCCACTCCTCACTCTTCAGTCCACCTCACCTCGGCACCTCCTGCCCTTGTGTTATCTTCGGTCATGACCTTGTTGTACAATCGGTCATGACCTTGTTGTACAATCGGTCATGACCTTGTTGTACAATCGGTCATGACCTTGTTGTACAATCGGTCATGACCTTGTTGTACAATCGGGCACTTCCTATTGTGCTAGGGCACATCCTATTATTCTGTCCTTCATTGTTCTATTTCCACCTTACATCTCTTATTCTAATTTTACTTGTTGTGGACAATGACCACATGTGCTGCATACCTTGTTGTCCCACATTCCTTATTCCACATGTCGCTTCTTAACCTATATAAGTAGGACATGCATGTACATACTTCCTCATTCTGGGTATCGACTAGGCTTAGGCCCTTCTACCTTCTTCTCTTCTGTTAAGTCCTCGACTCAGGCCGGCATCTTCAGCATCCCCCTGAGTATCTGTCTGTTGCAAATACAGTGGCATGCACGGCAAGTAGGGCGCAACGCATGAGTATGTTGAAGCCAATGCCACTACTCTTGGCCTGCAGGACTTGGCCATAGTCTGCCCGACCTTTCGACAACACCCTTCAGCAGTACTGAAGTCCGTCAGTATCTGACTCCTGACAGTATACCCAGAATCCCACTACTTCCCATGCCTTACACATGATCACGACCTCATGGAAT
Organism: Gomphus sp. MG54; assembly: GCA_003314385.1. NCBI lineage: Eukaryota > Fungi > Basidiomycota > Agaricomycetes > Gomphales > Gomphaceae > Gomphus > Gomphus sp. MG54. The sequence continues at coordinate 10,215 of QLPG01000935.1, read as the reverse complement.
AATAGCAGCGACACAAAAATGTCAACAAACGAGGACAGCAAACAACTCCGGCCAACCCAACCCGAGCCCACCAAAATCCTCGGCAAAAATGGCAAGCTCCTCCCAAGTGAACGACAGAGATGCATAATCAACAACCTGTGTCTCTTTTGTGGCGCAAAAAATCACAAGATCGCCGGGTGCCCTAAAGCAAGCAAAACCCGCGCAACTACTACTCCTGACCCCATCCCCCAGGCAACTGGTACTCCAGACGCTAAAGCTGAAAACTCAGCATCAGCAAACGGAAACTAGATCGCCATCTGATTGGCCTCCAAGCACACCGAGAGTTGCGTTGACTCGGCGGATGCCAAAGTAGTGAGGTTCATTCAATGCTGATACGTCTTCCTCTCCTCTTCATTTTAATTTTGTTCCGTCATCCGACGCTGGTACCGAATATTTTTGGGAAACCATCTTATATGTCTGATAGAATCATGACTCGTTACTTCAACTTCGATAAAATTCTTTGATCCAGTACAGCATAAAAAATTCGGTTATTACTGAACACATACATGTTACTAGATCTTCTGTTCAGACAAACCAGTCCACCTATCCGTCCGTCATGTACTAGATCCATCGGTCAGCAATATTCGGGCACAACTCGCTCACCCGCTATAATCCGTTGATTAACAGGGTATTGGGCAGTATTATAATCCGTCAAGCTACCAGCGTTTTTAGGTGCATCCCGATGGCCTCGGTCCAGGCGGCATTTGCCACTGTTCCAAAAGCCTCACCCAGGATCCTGTTCCGTCGCTGAAAGCTTCGCCAATAGCCCTAGTCAATGCAACTGCCTTGTGCATGCTTGTATACCAGAGCGGCTGGCAAGTTTTTCTGCAGGGACCTCTCGGCCAGCGTTGTCATTCGGCACGTTCGGCCAAGGTCTCACCCATCCGTCCCCATCCGTTCCTAATCTTCATTTCGTATATGCATGTCACATGCACTTTCGACTCTTTTCCGTTCTTCTCGGCTAGAGGCCGACACCTTTGGTAGACGGTGGGATGTCTACCTAAAAGGGGGGGGTGGCGACCAGCTAGAAACTTTTCAAACTGCGCAAACTCCCCTCCCAAAGACGTTCCTCTCCCGAAAACCACCTCCATTCTTTCCCCCTCCATTCCATCCATCACCTTCTGTCCCGTTCTCCACTCCCTCCGTTCCATTTCTGCCACCCATCACGTCCCCCTCTTCCCCAATCCCTCTCCAAACACTCCGCTTACAACCCTATGACTACCCATAATCCCAAAAGACATCCCTCCCTCAGAAACCCCTCCACCCATCCACTCCGCCCTTTCTACCATCCGATCCATCTCCCGTCCGTTCAGTTTCCACCATCCATCACTATAAATCCCTCCACTAATATCCCGACACACTACCTTCGACATCCCTCTCAGTCCATCCATCACCATCCTTCCCCTTCAACACTACAACCGGACCTGCCGAAAACCTCGGCATCTTCGACTTGCTCCTTCCTTTATTTCTCTTCCTTTATTTCCTCCATTCCTTCCATTCAAAAAAAAAAAAAAAACCTTTATAACAATCCAACACAAAAAAAAAAAAAAATCCTCATAGTCATTTCTAAAAACATCCTAGTTACTTTCACCACCATCTTCCCCCTGTTTTCCTTTTCCTTCATCCTCCCTCTCCCTGTCCCCTTCATCATCACCCACCGACCTAACCTCGCCTCTGCCTGAACCTCCCGAACCTCCCGACACCCCACGCCGATCCTCACGCATGGACACGATCGCGCGACCAACCATCCGAACTCCTTCCACCATGTAGACAAGGGCTTGACTCATCTGCCTCTGCTCCTGTAACAAATCCTCCCAGACGTCGATAAGAGGCCGAGATCCCGAATGACGCCTTGGCCTCTTCGTCACTGGTTCCTCCACTATTTCAGTCCCACTCCCGTCTTCCTGACCACTATCCCCCTCATCATCGTCCAGAGGACTCTCGGTCCGAGAAACCCGAGATACAGCCAAGCTACAACCGGAATTGCGCCGTCTACATTCCCAGCATGCAGAGCCTGGCCCCGAAACGCGGCACTCGTGATCCCGCCTCTTACACTCCTCGCACGAAGGATGAAGAGTTGGGGACAGCTCTTCATCGGCTGCCTGCTAAAAATAAATCAAAAACGACAAAAAAAATTCTCAGCTCATACTTCGGCCACTCTAGGCCGCTTCATCGCTCCCCCACCCGTCGTTTTCATGCCCCCATCCCCTCAGGTTGGAATAACCTCCGGGATCCCCGGGTTTTCCGTGGTCTCTACGTCCTGGACAGTGGGTGCTCCAAGATCCTCGAGACCGCCATTCTCTACACGTTCTTCAGACACCCTTGTATCCACCTGCCTGACCAATTCGACCTGACCAGCTTCAACCTCTTGGTCCACACGCTGTTCGACGATTGCCTAAATTTCAGCATCCACTCCCTGTTTTCCAGGACTTACCATTCTGCTTTCCGTCACCTCCCCCGCCATATCCAGTACCAAAGCACCATTGGCCCGAACCGTCTCCTCCAACTCGTGTACATCGGGCGTGTATTCCATTTTTGGTGATTCTGATGTGTTGCTGTTACGCGTTCCAGAGAGGATGGAAAGAAGCAAAGGGCGCCAGATTCGAACCTTCGCGTGACGTCACGTTTAGGCGTTCGGAACCGTATATTCAATCTCCGACTATCGGCTTCATGGGTTCAGCCGCTAAGGGGGGGATACTGTCAAGTACACGAACCGAGGACCCGATAACTCGGCGATACCGACTAAAATACTCCAATAATAACCAAGCACGAACCATTCAATGAGTCGTTCTCGGCTAGACGCACATATCAGTCACACCCCTCATTCCTATGCCTACTCCTCACTCTTCGGTCCACCTCACCTCGGCACCTCCTGCCCTTGTGTTATCTTCGGTCATGGCCTTGTTGTACAATCGGGCACTTCCTATTGTGCTAGGGCACGTCCTATAACTCTGTCCTTCATTGTTCTATTTCCACCTTACATCTCTTATTCTAATTTTACTTGTTGTGGACAATGACCACATGCGTTGCATACCTTGTTGTCCCACATTCCTTATTCCACATGTCGCTTCTTAACCTATATAAGTAGGACATGCATGTACATACTTCCTCATTCTGGGTATCGACTAGGCTTAGGCCCTTCTACCTTCTTCTCTTCTGTTAAGTCCTCGACTCAGGCCGGCATCTTCAGCATCCCCCTGAGTATCTGTCTGTTGCAAATACAGTGGCACGCACGGCAAGTAGGGTGCAACGCATGAGTACGTTGAAGCCAATGCCACTACTCTTGGCCTGCAGGACTTGGCCATAGTCCGCCCGACCTTTCGACAACACCCTTCAGCAGTACCAAAGTCCGTCAGTATCCGACTCCTGACAAGGTGAAAACCAATGGCTATCTCTTTTCTTTTCATGTTCTTGATGGTCCTATAGTTCATGTGCACTAGTCTGTGATGCCATAGAATGAGATTTGATGGTTTGCCCAAAAATTTGGCCATTTCTGGTGCATCGCTAGGAATTCTGACCATGAGGAAAGTGAACAGGTTGTTCTTATAGAAACCATATGCAATGGCTTTGCCAGCATGACATAGATATGTGCTGTCCCCTCCAAATATGGCACCAATGTTCACTTTAATCATTCTTCCTACAGAAAGGAGATTAGTCTGTAGTTTAGGAATGTATATGACATCAAGTAGTGTAATTTGGATGCCATCCAGGCCATATTTTGGCTCTGAAATAATCTTGATTCAAATGGTGCCTCATTTGACAGCTGTGAAAACGTTGCTGCTTGCCGTTTGAATTTTGACCGGTGGGCAGTCATGCAGAGATTTGAATAGATCAATGTTGCTGCATAGGTGGCTTGAGGCTGCTATGTCAGCCAACCAATAGTGTGCTTTGTCATCCATAGACATGAGTGCCTTGGTGGTGATGGAGCTGAACACTGGCTTGGTTGCAATGGCCCTGTCATCTATAACAGTGGCTATGAATAAAAAGTCATTGGTTGGTTTGGGTGTCTTTTTCTGTATCATTGCTTCATTTGCTTTGTTCGCCTGCGGTATTGGCTGAGAGACTGGTGGTTGGCTAGTTACAGTGTTAGTCTGCTCTATGGCCAGGAGGTTCTGCATGTAGTCAGTCCTCCATGGTGTTGGTCTGGCTGCTCTCCCACCGGCTGCCCATCATCTGGATGCAGAGTGTTGGCTCAAGTTGTTGCATTGATATGCTGGCCTCCTATTGCTTCTGAATTGAGTTGGCTGCTGCTGATATTGTTGGGATTGTTGAGCCTGTTGAGACCATTGATACTGCTGAGTTTGCTGGTTGAATTGGTGTGGTTGAATTGGTGATTGACATTGAGGCTGCTGATTGTTCTGCTGTTGCTGTTGCAGCTGTGTGTTATGAGGAGAAATGGTGGCTTGAGCAGGAGGTACTGCTGACTGTCTCTGTGGTCTGACCTGAGCAATGAATGCCGATATGCTGTGGGTCTCCATTTCTAGAGTGATCAGGTCCACTTCGTGTGCCTCGAGATGGGTTTCAATTTCCCTGGGAATGCTAGTGATCATTTGTATGACTTGTGCGATCGGCCTCCATAATTCTGGTACATTCCTGAGCAACATGGTGGTGTAAGTGGAGTCAGCAATATCTTCACCCATTTATTTAAGCTGTTCTCAGTACTCCTTCATTGTAGTAATATAAGACCTAACCACCTGTCCCTCCATCATATGATGGTGCTCATATCATTTCTGGACAATGCTAACTTTGCTCGGATCCTTTGATTCAAAATGGTTGAGTAATATCTTCCAGGCCTCTGATGTGATTGTGGTTTCTTCAATTTTGGTTTGTAGATCTGATGAAATGCACATGAGGATTTGATAGTATGTCAAATTGTTCCTGGTTTTCCATTCACTTTGAAGCTGAGCGAGTGTTTCAGTCATGGTGGTGGTCATAGGTTCTTTGTCTGTTCCATCAAGAATCCCATCAAGGTCCCTCTCTTTTATCATTGCTATCATTTTCCTCTTCCATGACCCCCAATTATCCCCATCTAGCTCTGACTTTATATCCCTAAATTTTTTAACATTGTGCCTAGAGAGTGTGTATGCCCTGTGAGTCGCTGAGACTTTTAATCTATTAGTTTAAAAGTCAGGGAATGGTATTTCGATCATTGTTTAAACTTTCTGGTATGTGTTGTATCTTTAATTTTTGTGTATGTATTGAGTATCCTGACAGTTCCAGGCATTTAATGAGATAGATGAGATAGATACTGGCTTGAAGCTTCGGATATGCACACAGGTGTCGAAGCTATCAATCAGTCAAGATGTAAGTGAGAATGAACTATTTTGTTATTGCAACTAACTACTTTATTTATACAAAAACTATGTACTGTAGAAAAGCCAGGATCATTCTAATACAGCAATGATATTTGAATATGGATGCAGGGTTGTTCTCTCATCCTCTGATAGTACCTTTGTGCCAACACTCACTTGTCCAACTGAATTGTGCTACATGTGGAATTCCCCTCATTAATTGTACTTTCCTGTTCTAAGTCCTGTCCCGTCAGAAAGTTTCTCTGACTTCATCATCCCCCTCTTGTCATCTCCACATACACATTCCAATATCGCTATCTGTTACCCCTTGTTTTGTGAGTCCATTTCCCTATGCATCTTGTTTCAACTTTAATCCTGTTTCACCCATCCCCATTTACTCTCTATGTGTTATCTTATCCTTGTGACTCCTTCACTCCTCCGGCCATTCATGTGCCTGTAGTATAACACGTCGTTTTCTATTTGTTCAGTGTCATAAATGTTTGTAAGTTCTGTCATTTCTTCATCTGTGATTCTACTCATGTCACAGTCACTAGCTATATAGTTGGTTGCTGAGGTAAGGGATCCTCACCTCATTCTCTTTTAGATCCCCTTACCAGGTATGCCTCAATATTGTACTTAGTCTGTCTCTTTTATATATATTCACTTTTGGATCCCCTCACCAGCCTCTGTGGGTAGGCTTTAGGGTTTGAGTCCCTGAGTCAGGCCTAGGGAGAAGGCCAGGGCTGAGTGGTGTCCCACTGGTTCTAGCTTCCAGCAGTTGCCCAGGATCAGTACCCAAGTAAGTTGCCCTTACAGCCCCCTCATACAAGATTGGTAATAAAGTCTGGCTAAATGCACAAAATATCACAACAACTCACCCAATGAAGAAACTAGAGTACAAATGGTTAGGTTTATGGTAAACAAGGTTGTCTTTCAGAATGCCTATGGCCTCCAGCTCCCTCAGTCCTTTGGCTGTACCCATCCAGTCTTCTCCATCAACCTCCTATTTCCCTATGAAGAGGATCCCATCCCTTAATGGCATGTTCAACCTCCACCTCCTCCCATTATCCAAGATGGGGTTCTAGAGTATAAGGTTGAAAGGATTTTAGACAGCAGAGTTCACAGAGGATGACCGGAGTATTTGGTGTGCTGGAAAGGTTATAGGGTATGGGATGTCTCAGGGGCCAGGAAACTTATAGCAGAATTTCATTGGCAAAACCCAGAAGTTCCACAGCTGTCAGGATTTGGTAATACCAAGATGTCAGACAGGAATGGCCATGTCCTGCAGGCCAGAAGTAGTAGCTTTGGCTGGTAATAGACAAGGAATGTGGGTGGTAGATGTGCTAAGCCAAGACTGGCATACCAAGTGTAGGGTGCAAACTTACATCTCACCCCTGAGAGACCAACCTCAATATATTGTAATAATATATCGATTTTAGTACCATTTTGTGCGCTTTTAAATTCTCAAATTTTCTCTCATTTATTTGTATTTTTACCCTCAATATTGAGGGAGTTATTCATTTTCTACTATGTACGCTATTTACGGGTGCTTGTCCATGCACGATGCAACTAGCATGGCCGGCTCCCTGGACTGGGACCAGCAGCCTGGCTCAAACCTTTGATAGGGTCAAGGGCCGGTTGCAGGGTATATGCGGGTGAAACACAACCCACGCATGCCTCCCTCCTCAGTTGTTGACTACACTGAGGAGGTGAGTTATATAATATATTGTACAAGCCTTTAAGGCTAATTTCTCTATTCTTTTTGTAAGATAAAATAAAATAGGTATATTTTCCGAATATACAAATAGTTGTTGACTACACTGAGGAGATAAAATAAAATAGATTGCCTATAAATTCTTCAAACCTACTGCAATTTGCTCATAATCTCATCACCAAGTGATGTGCATGTGATGTGGATACTTGTATATGGACATAGGATGACTGCTTGGTCAGCACTGCTGAATTACTGGGGTCTCGCTACATGTACTTGACAACAGCATATCTCAGCTGCCCTATATAGGTCCCTCCCTTCTCAAACCCTAGAGAACTTTACTGAGGTCCCAAAACAGCATCTCTTTGATTGGACACAAGGGAGGGTCCTAACACATGACACCCACTGGTTCCCCCAAAAAACTAAGTGACATCCCACCTGACATCAATTCATTCCATTTATGCTTCATTTACATTTTCATTTCATTCCATCGACACTCATATAAACTCCTTTCATTCCTATCTGTCCTTTCTAGCCCTATAATCACCACCTCTACTATATTACCATGTCCAGCCAACAAAACCTCATCCCTCTCCAGCCTGTCACTACCCCACTATTATCACACTGGTCTATTAACACAGAGGACCTTGAGAGGGTTGAAAAACAGCTTGACCTCTCAACTAAACCTCAACCCACTCTATCCCTTCCTTGGCAGAAGAGGCATACTACTTGCCAGTCCTATGACTTAGGAGACCCTATCATCCTTAATAACCCTGTCATACTTCCATGCACATTCAAAGGGTTCACAGGAGGAGCATCTCATAATGAAGCAGGAGAGGATACAGAGGAGCTGTATCATAGAGAGAGGGTCAAACTGAGTAGAGCCTCTCCCTGCTCCTCTTTATGGGATAGAATGAGGGGGTATCTCATACCTATCATCCAAGACCCATATCAAGACGCCATGCATTGAGAAGGGGGTGATGTCAGGGTTTGGTCAATCTTCTCCCATTTACATAATCTCCATTTTGTATTCTTAGTTATGTAATAAGCGCTGGAGTAGGGCATAGGGTTGTGACTGGTGTGACAGTGACTCCTTAGCTTGATCTCTGAGGATTACCACTATACCAGGTGAGCTTTACATCTATTTCTTGGCAGTAGACCTTGTATAAACTAAGGATTACCACTACACCAGGTGGAATATCCCCTTTCAGCTCATAAATATAAGATTATCTTGCTGTTATGACCTTGTCAATAGCATCACCCTAACATATAGCCTTGAAGATAGTTTTATCTGTGACATTGATCATGCAGGGTATGATATTCTTATGTCAAGTACATGTACTGAGACTCTGGTAATTTGGCAGTGCCAACCAAGCAGTCATCCTACATCTACGTACAAGTGTCCACACCACATGCACATCACTTGGTATGCTGGTCTTGGCTCGGCACATCCACCACCCACATTCCTTGCCCATTACCCCTCATATACTCACCATCCATTAATCCTACCATGCCTACTCCTCATTCTTCAATCCGCCTCACCTTGGGACTTCCTGTCCTTGTTTTATCCTCAGTCACAACCATTGTTTTATAGTCAGGCACTCTCTATTGTCTTATCCCTGGCCACATCCCTATTATTCTATCTTTTATTGTTCTATTCCCATTTGCATTTCTTCATTCTAATTTTACTCTTTGTGGACAATATATTAAATCCACATATTGGCGCTTAGCTAGAGGCTTCTGGATGGGTTTCTGGAGGGTTCTAAATGGTTTCCAAAGGGGGGTTCATACTCCAGAGGCAGAGGGACTAAAGGTCATGGGTTTGTGATTGGAATTGGAATCGGAATGGAAACGGAAAGACGGGAAGCACCGGGGGTCTTAGGACTGTTCATGGTATAGAGTGGTACGAGTGGTTCGAGGTCACAGGGACTTGGCTTCAACTTATGTGTTGTACCCTCCTCGATCGTCTGTCTCTAATTTCGGAAAGTCAGAAAGTTTACCAGAACTGAATCGGAAACTACGACACAGAATTAAGTCGATATTCATACTGGCAAATAGTCCAGTCGACTGGTGACTTATATACATGTATCTAGTCTTGTACTATCTTTTGCCAAGTAAAGACAAGGAGGGGAAGAGAGTACAAGGGGCAATATAAAATGAAGAACAAGGGAGTGAGGTATATGATGATCCTGCATGTTGTCTATCAAAGGAGTGGAACCTTGGCTTCAGAATCTTTAGAGGTTCGGAAACATAGAACCTTGGATTGATGCATCGGAAATCCAGAAAGCGGTTATTCAGGCTTTGAGCAGTCAGAAAGGTCCCAGAAATGGTGTGGGTGGTTGTGGGGTTTAATGTGGGTTTATTGGGTGGCATGGGCCATAACAGTATCCCTCCACTAGGACCAAGCCCTTGAGGTCCTAAGCTTTAATTGGAGCAGTAATTAAGATGGACATTACTGTGGGAGCTTCTTGACTGTTTCCTGGGATGTTTTGATCAATAAACGCTGATGGTTCATTTTGCCTATAAAAGGGGGTGTTTGCAGAACTGGAAGGGGCCTTTCCTCAATGGAGAACATAGATTCTCGACCCTCGGGAAGTTTTGGAATTCTTTCCCATTTTTTCCTCTCTGGGGTGTCATTGGTGGAATCTGAAGGGAGTCTTGAAGACGAAGTGCGACACCTGCAGGACATTGATGCTGATGTGGCAGCGTTCCAGGCTTGTGCCATTGCAATTCACAGTTCCCTTGGTTTGTTTGGATTTGTTTGATTTCTCCCTCCTTTAACCTCCCCATAGTGCAGGGGTGGTTCCTAGATCTTTTACCATCCAGAAACCACCCTTGTGGCCATTCAGGGTAGGGCATTGTTCCCAGTGGTCTAGTGGTGGGGGTGGATGGTCTGGAAGCTTTCGATCATATTTCTGCATTTTTTGCCCGTGTCAAGTCCACGTACCAAGACCCATCTGCCAGCAGTGCCGACTGAGCAATTATTCTATATCCACGACCAAGTGCCCACGTTGCCTGCATAACACTTGGTGCACTGGTCCCGGCTCGGCACATTCGCCATCCGCACTCCTCGGTTCGTTTCACCTTGGGACTCCCTGTCCTTGTATTATCCTTGGACACGACCCCATTGTTTTATATTCGGCCACTCCCTATTGTCCCATTTCGAGTCACGAT
>QLPG01000930.1:0-10115 GCA_003314385.1 Gomphus sp. MG54 | reverse complement strand
ATTTTGGCAGTATTATTGCGTGACCGTACGCATATTGAGATAGGATCAACGTTTCGTTGCGATTAAGATGTGAAAAAAAATCTCAAATTTAATAAAATTCCCTTTTTTGGATTTTCGATATTGCATTTGAACCCGAGTTTCAGCTTGATCTGGACTAGAAACATGGGTTCTGGAAGCTTTGAATCTTAGGCTCTTACCTCTTAGCTTTTCGCGGTGGTGTCTGTGTCAATGATTTAGGGCAGAGTGACAGTACGAACTGAAGGAGTTCCACTGCAAGCCTGCGACAGCTTTCGTTTAAGTTCATAACTTCGAATACAGTGTGTTGACGCCACCAGGGCCAGTGTTATGGTTCTAGTTCTGATTCTGATGCGAGTTTGCGTTCGAATAGAAAATTGGAATTGAAGCGCATGCGAGTCGGAAAATGTAGGGTGTGAGGGATGCATGTGTGAGTGAGATGTATGACAGCTATCCCTGTCCCTGATTCCTGTACCCAAGTCATGGGATACAGTCCTGGTTGAACTGCCAGCATAAGTACACGTGCCAATCCAAGGATTTGATATTCCCGGCTCGTCGCGTCCGAGTCTGCGAGCGCCCGTGATATATTTGTATTTGAATGCCGGTGTGGTTGACAAGCAGAACTTCGATATCCATTGGGATCGACCAACGTTCCTCGAGTAATTTCAAATTTTTCTTCTGCTCTCCTTTGAATTCGCGTTCTTACAATAGGACTCGGAAACGAGCGACGGAGACCGGTTGGAAGCATTCATGGGTCTACTTCACTCCGAACTCCGCCACTCCACTCTGCCCCACTACAAGCTGATTCTCTTGGCACGTTGGGGTCAAATTTGGAGTAATCGATATGTTAGGTTGGATTGGGTTCGACTGGGCTATATGATCGGGTCATGTGATGGAGGGTGGTGCGTGACCACTGGCAGCTGGCGGGGCTAGATAGGACGTATGTGATAGTAGCCACTGATTTTTCAACATTCCAACCCAAATCCAAATCCACCTGTTCCTGTTCGAATTTCTCTCACACTGATCTTCTCTCCATGACCCACACAATCTAAATTCTTTAGACTGAGTTTTCTAAACGGTCCATCACACATTGAGTGGCCATCCTCGCCTCGGCTACAATCACGACATGGCACCCGCATGTGAAATATCACGTTGGGTTGAACACTTTGAGACTGGGATATAGCCTGCGCATCAACACTCAACAAGTCGATTGACGCTTTAGTTGCCGTCATCTCAGATTGGTTGCCGGATAGGAACGTGATCATGAACGGAAATGGGAAGAGATGTAAACGTGTGACCATGATCAAGCTGTAATGAGCGTGACCAGGAAGTGTGATGATGTGTGATGGTGTGATCCCTCGGAGGTCGGAGGTCGGATGCGCGGATGCAGAAGTGTAGGCTACAAATGGTAATGATTAAATACCTGCCAACGCCAAGCTCAGGAGAGCCAAAGTTGTGATCAGTTCTTCCGGTACGAATGGGTTGTCTTGCGAAGGTACTCGAAGGTTCCATTGATGGCAAGTACGTACTTGCACCAACAGCAGACCTGAGCGCATCGTGGTCCGTACCTCCGTCGAACGTTGTCCGGAGTTCTCCTTGGCACGTGCGCCGCAACGTTGTTCTCCACGACCGTGCAAGGGCATAGAGAACTCGAAAAGCCTGAAAGAGTACAAGGACGTTCCCGCGTGACTGGATTTGACATTGGATTTGACGGTCGGGGTACGGTTCTGGGAAGCGAGGTGAGCGTGGGGAGTTGGAGAAGGAAGCTGAGAACGAATGTAAGGGGCAAAGGTAAAGCAGATGGAAGACAAAGGAGTCTTGGCTGAGGTGGCGACTGGTCACGACGACGGCACATGACTATCCTCGCCATCCATCACCTCTCGAACGCAACCGAAATGCCCAACAGTGGTAATTTAGTTCGGAACGAGCCTGCCCGTGACACCCCCCGCCATAGCCAATCCTCGATGCACCAATGCCCCATCTGCGCACCCATATCACGTCATGCCCCTGGCTTACATAATCCACGCAGAAATAGTTACCCAGAGTAGAAATAGATATTGCAACCCTTTTTTCTTTCTAGGCCGTCCCCGCGAACTCTTGAGAATAGTTTTCGTCTGCTTACAGCAAGAAATATTTGCCATTTGGCTCTAGTTCCCCATGACTTCGGTGTTTGGGAGCCCGTCGTTCTTCGGTGGGAGAATGAACGCAGAGTCAGTGTCGTCGTCAACCTCGTCTGGCGATGGCTCGCGACGGCTCGCGACGCCCGGGGTCGGGCGCGGACGCGAATCTGGAGCGGCGTCCCAAGAGAACGATGGGACAGCTGTCACTGCACGTAGGGGTGTGGCTGGACAAGGACCTGTTTCGGACATAGAGGCTTTGACTGCGTTGCGCAAGGGTGACGTTCTGGCACGCAATATCACGCATGCGCATCATTCCCCGCCCAGCTCGTCGTATTCGCGATCCATGTACGTGTTCGCCTATTTCCTGTTTTAAAGCATAGTATTCCCTAGATCGCTTCATCGGCTTCTAGAATTCAGATTCGGGTTTTTTATTGTTTGAGTATTTGAATGTTCCCCTTTTTCAATATTCCCATGTCTTCCTTTGTTCAAAAACAGTCCAAGTTAACAATGGTTAAATTGCAGACTGTTCCACCCCCAGGACGCCATCTCGAACCGCGTGCGTCCCGACGGGATCTTGCGACCCCTCACACCACCCGCTGGGCCCCTCGACCAGCACCAGCATCACGCCTTTTCCGACACATCATCAAATATTCGCGCGGACACAGTGCAGCTCTCGCGGATGCGTCTCTCCCCTGGGTCTACTTCGGCGTCGACATCTGCGTCATTGTCTGAGTCATTTCCCAGACAGGCGTCACCATCTGCCACCCGCGATGCAAGGACACCACTGAGTGCTGGGTCTCCCCCAACACACCGCCTCCGTCATCATCAAGTCCTCACATCACCCCCGACTTCACCTACCCCGACATCCCCTAACTCACCGACACCCATCCCGACTTCCCTCACAATATCTCCCTCCACACCTACACCTATTTCTCGCATCGTTCCCCCACATCAACCCCCCACTGGCCCCTCTGCACTTTCCGTACTTATTGCGGAAAGCAGAGCCGGGTCGAGGGAGCCATCAAGGAGCCCCACGGAAGAGAGAGGCGTCGTTGATATGCGAGGTGCGGATGTTGAGGAATATTCGGGTAGGAATCGCAATCGAAGTTGGAGCCAAAATCGAGGTTACGGTCTACCTCAAAATCAGTTTCAAAACCAAACCTACAATTCCAACTACGACCCTGATTACACTGTCTCACAACATCACATACATGATCATCATCGTAGACGTTCCTCAATCCCAGGCGTAGGCGCGAACGATCCTTTCGCCATAGTCCCCAGTGCATTACCTCCATCTATGCCGGTTCCTTCACCGGTCTCTGCATCTGCATTAGGATCCGCACACACATCAGAGTCTACCCCCCTCCTCAATCACACCCACCCCGTCCTCCACAGGCGTCCCCATCTTCCTACCCATCCGCACCTACAACTCTCTTACATCGCCCCCCAAAAATCTCGCTTGAAGCGCATGTTTTCATCATTCCTTCCATCCTCTGACACCTCCTCGAATTCTACCCCGATCTCCCTTCTCCAGAATCTCAAAGCAACCCTCTCCCCCCACCCCACCCCATTCGCTTCCCTTCTTCAGAATCTCAAAGACTCCCCCACCTCCTTTATCCAGACTCTCAAAACTATCCCCTCCACCCTCCCCGCCGTTCTCCTTGGCCTCCTTCTCAACATTCTCGACGGCGTCAGCTACGGCATGATCGTCTTCCCCGCGTCAGGCGTGTTTGCGGGCTTTGGAGGGACGGGCGTTAGTATGTTTTTTGTTACGTGAGTTTCTTCTCGAGGATTTTCGTTCATTGAGTTTCGTTACTTGGTTTTATGGTTTATGTTCTTGTTTTTCTTTTTTTTTTTTCATTCACTGCATTTCGTTATCATGTTCCCTCTTTGTCGATGAGTTCAGACGGGAGCTTCTATACTTTCCCAGAGCCCAATACACTTCTGATATCGGGCTCCATCCGCCTTACTCACCCCTCGCACTTCTTCTTCCCTGCCACTACCAACTTTTTTCTTATTATTCTTTACTCTAGGACGATCATCTCCCAACTCGTGTATAGCCTTGGCGGGAGTGGGTTTGTAGGCGCGAATGGGAGTATGATGATTGAGGTTGTGGTGAGTAATTTTCTATATAAATATTTTCTCGACTTTGTTTCTCTTTATATTTTATTTTATCATCATGAGTTGGGAGGAAGGCGAAAGGGTGTATGGAGTTTGAGAATTTATTTCTATCTTTATTTTTGGATCGTGGTTTCACGGTTATCAGATTATAGCTTGTTAAAATATTGATCCATAAATTTGCTCCCCCTTCAATCTCTCATCAACTAAACCCCCCATCTCCCTCCCAGCCCTTCTTCCACATCCTGGCTAGCACCATTGCATCCGAGATCGGTGACGACCCCAGCAAGGGTGGCGATCCACAGGCTGTGATCGCGACGACCATTGCATCGTTTGCGATTTCTTCGATTATGACGGGTGAGTAGTAACTGCTGATTTTTTGTTTCCATTCTTCACTCTTTCATCACCTTCTCTTGTTCCTCCTTATATCCCTGTACTACCGCTCTTTCTCCTTTTTATTTTTATTTATCCCGTTTTATATTCGAGCCTGAGTCCGCAAATTCCATGATGGATGGAATGGATACACTTAGAGCTCTAAAAACCTTCTATCCCTCTGTTACATTGCGCCAGGTAGTGCATACACTCACTCACTTTTACTCTCCCCCTTCCCCCGTACACACTTTAAATCCGAAACCTCCCTCCACTCAAAATTTTCATTAATTTGCATCTACACAGGCCTTGCATTCTTCGCACTTGGATATCTCAATCTTGGAGTGTTGATTGGATTTTTTCCGAGACATATTCTTGTGGGGTGCGTGTTTCTTCTTCCCCCTTTATTTTCCTCGTTTTATTATTGGACCTTTGTTATTGTTGTATATGCGGTGTGGCGTTTATTTAATTAATTTCATTTTTGGCGAGGCATTATTTTTGAAGTTTATATTTTCTCTCGTCTGGTTTTATGTTTTGAGAGGGATTGATCTTTGTTGATGATGGGGAATTTGACCGAGACTGACTGTGATTTACTTTGTGGTAGATGTATTGGCGGTGTGGGGGTTTTCCTTATGGAGACTGGGTACGTCAATTTCCTTCATTCCCAACCTCATCCTCTTCTCATTCGCCACACCACCTCCTTTTATCCTCCCCTCCCCTCTCCTTGATAATGTTTCCCCCATACCCTCATCAAAACTCCCAACACTCCCAAACGTCCCCCAGCTTCGAAATATCTGCCACCTTGGAAACCGAAACATTCACATACAGCCTCCGCACTCTCCAGCTCCTCCTACAACCGCACAACCTCGAACGTTGGGTTCCCGCCTTGGGGCTCGCGGTGCTGTTGAGGGTGGTGATGATGCGATGGAGGGGCGGGCTTGTGTTTCCGATGTGTGAGTTCTTATTTTCTTATTGAGCTTGCGGCTTATGACTTATTGGTGGGAATACGAATTAACTCACGATTGATACATTCTATTCTATCAGACTTCCTCTCAATTCCTGTGGTATTCTATATCATCGTCGGTATCGCGCGCTTGGATGTCACTGAGTTACGTAGTGCTGGGTGGCTTTTTGATATGGGCGACGTGAGCGAGCCTTGGTATCATTTTTATGCATATTTCGGTGGGTCATCCGCATATATGTTTTCAACCGTTGTCAACTTACCAAATGTGTTAAACCTTGGACCATTTTAAACCTTTTACCTCTATATATTCCTTTTACCTCCTTCAATCCTTACCCTGCAGATCTCCGCAAGACGAATCTCGCGGCACTCTGGGTGACGATTCCTACACAGTTCGCACTGTGAGTACTCATGTACATATCACTATTGGCTCCTGGAACGTTCTAACCTATTCATTAAACCACTCATGGAAAGGTTGTTCTTCAACATCCTCCACCCGCCGCTTAACGTCCCAGCATTAGGTTGGTGTCTCTTTTTTACCCAGCCCGGAGTTTTTCTGACGATTCCCCTCCCTGATCCACTCTATACATTCACCCCCCCCTCTCCTACGATCTGTCCGATCCTCTGCTCTTCATAAAACTCAGCCGTCTCCCTTGACCAAGATGTTGACACCAACAAAGAGCTCGTTGCACACGGCTACTCCAACCTACTCGCAGGATTCACGGGCTCCGTGTAAGTCTGGCCATCTATGCGCATGATGTGTACGTTTGCGCTGACTCCCACCTCCCCACTTCCTACTCTTAATTCAATAGGCCGAATTATCTCGTATATGTCAATACGTTGCTGTGCGTATACATATTTCAGTACTCTACACACTCTTTTGTAGAGTTTCTGATGTGTTTCGATTGATTTTGTGTAGGTTTTACCGTGTTGGAGGAGGGACGCGTTTTGCGGGGTTCCTTCTTGCTGTGTGTACGGCGTTGTTGCTGCTCGTTGGGACTGCGCCTATCGGGTATATTCGTGAGTTCCTCCCTTTCATTAGTGCTTTGTTTTCACTTTTGAATGGGAAATTTGTTATCTTTCTGCATCGTGTTGTTGACCGGGGGCTGTGTGTCTGATGTATAGCTATCATGGTTGTGGGCGCGTTGATATTCGTGTTAGGGATGGACTTGATTAAAGAAGTGAGTAGGAATGAGTATATGCAGCGTTGTTCTAGAATTATTATTAACATGATTATAGGCAGTGTGGGATACTCGTCATAGGGCCAGCAGGTACGAGATTCTCTGATACTACAGCGCGTCGCATCGCGTTAGCGTAGTTCATCCGAACTCAAATTGACTGAGCTCTTTCTCTTTGAACCATAGAACGGAATACATCACTATTGTGAGTATAATGGTGTGCATGACGCTGTGGGATTTTGTTATTGGAGTGTTGTTTGGGATCGTTGTTAGTTGTAAGTTTTTGTTTATTCAGATCGTGGGTTTTTCAATGGTTGCTCACGCCGATCGATGCCTTTCCCTACCTTCTTTTTCCTCACCACGTGTCAATACCCTGTTCTACCCCGCTCTTCCCCGGCACTGTATGTCCACGCCACACGCATACACACGTTCCTAGGCGTATTCTTCGTCGTCCAAAATAGTCAGTCTCGGAGCATTCGTGCTCTATACACCGGTGATTCCGCGATATCGACCGTCCGACGACCGAGCGCACAGCGCGCATACATTCGCGAAGTCGCAAAGCAAACCGTTATCATGAAACTTCAAGGTACATGCCAAAATTTCTCTTTATCTTTTGCACAATCTCTGACCTGAAAACCACGTCATTTTGCTATTCATTTCCGGTTGTCACATCCACCATCAGGCCACCTCTTCTTCGGAACAATCACTCAAGTCGAAGCGCGCATCCGCCACCTGCTCGATGGCTCCTCATGGCAAAACAGCCCGATCCGCTTTCTCGTCGTCGACCTCTCCCTCGTTGCAGGGGTGGATCTCTCGTCTGCCGAGGCGTTTGTACGCGTACAAAGGCTCCTCGCGGGGCGCGATGTGATTTTTGTATTGTGTGGGTTTGCGCTGGACTCGGAGATTGGAAGGGCGTTGGAGAATGTGGATTTGTTTAGGGAAGATGGGGTGGAACTGTTTTCCAATGTCAATGAGGCGTTGGAATGTACGTTCGTCTTTCCTTTACCCTCTTTAGTGATATATTGTTATAATCTCACGAAGGCTGACAATGTTTTTCTTTTTCTCGAAACAGGGACGGAGAATGCGTATTTGAAGGCGTGGCTGTCCTCACGAAAACACGAGAATGGGTTCCACGAGCATGCACTGGGTACTTTTTCGCAGCATATGGGAGCAATGGTTCATGAACGACTGACCGTTTTTCCACAGTATTTCCTGGACGTCAGGAACTGCCCTTGCAGCTTTCCGGATCGATGGAGAATTCTCCACGACGAGCACATCTGCGCGATGCAGGGGGTCGGATATTCTCTTCAGGTTAGCGTGTTTTTGGAAGTAGCAGCAAACAACGGACGAGACTCATGTCTTTTTCTTATTATTGCCCAGGTATTCCACCCCCAGAAATAGACGACTCGCTACAAGGCGAACCCTTCGAAACCCTGCTACAGGCATTCTCGTCCTACGGCACTCTCGATCCCATCGTCTACCGTCCTCTCATCCCCTACTTCACCCGCGTCACCGTCTCAGAAGGGGAGGTTCTCTGGAAACAAGGCGAACCCTCCGACGCGCTCTACTTGATTCAGTCCGGTGTCCTCCGCGCTTCGTACCGGTTTGCAGCGTCTCCGGGCATCGAGGAGTCCATGGTCGCGGGATCGCTTGCGGGAGAGCTGTCTGCGGTGTCTGGGACGTCTAGGAATGCTACGGCTGTTGTAGAGCGTGATGCGGTGTTGTGGAGATTGGGGACGGACGATCTGCAGAGATTGGAAGTGGAGGAACCTGCGTTGACGAGGGGGTTCATGAAATTGATACTGAGATGTAGGTTTTCTTTTTATTTTATATTCCCCTGCCTTTTTGTCAATTGATTGCTCATACAACCCTCCTTTTTTTCTTTCTCCTTAGCCGCAAAAGTGGATTATGACACTCTTATTTCTGCCTTGGCAGCGAGGCAATAAAAATATAAACGCAACTTGTCACGAGTCATCATGATTGCCGATTGTTTAATTTATGACACGGGGTGTGGTTGATGATATATAGACATGTATTCGAGCAATTCGTACAAGTCACTACTCGAAAAAAAAAAACCACAAATTGACAGGTTAAAAATGACGACGAAGCTACTTCTACTTATTCCTCTTTCTGCCTAAGGATAATATGCTGCTTTTACGAGACACTATACTTGATGGATTGGGAGATAAAATTAATGGCCTTGTGTCAGAGCGTTTTACTGCATGGGACCTGACGCGAGTCTGGCCAAGTAGACCTGCAGCATCTAAGATTGGCGACCTACTCCCCCTCTGCATTTCCTTCAAGACCTGCTGGAACCTTAGTGACCACCACCCTCGCTCCTCACGTTCTTCCCGAACCAAATCAGGAGGTCTTCCTTTCTGTGCTTCATCCAATTGCTGCGATGGACTCATCGGAAGTGGAAGACCAGAGGCCAATATAGACATCACCGATGTTTTCGTGTCCGAATCCAGGTCCGCGTTTCCACCATTTCCGAAAGGACTGGCGATATATGAAGGGAATGAGAGAGAACGTATTGTGAAGCGAAAACATCGTTCAAACGCATCTAACCATTTGGCTTTGGCTTCGGAGAGTGCTTGGGAAGAGCCATCTGTCACAGAAGGTTTCTGGTCGGGTATCCCGAGATACACTGGGATCGCTGATGTACCATTCGAAAAAATCCCAGTATTCAATGTCTTAGACGTCACTGACATCATTTCTACCGTGATCAAGTGTTCGTAGGATGCTGGACAAATGTCAAGTTTCCAGATCAAGTATATAGAATAAACAGGGAAGCAACTGACCGAGTTGACCCGATTGATCGGTGACACCGAGAACTCTCGACACGCCAACATCGTCTACCAACTTCCAAGTCTCTTTCGCCTCAGTCACATGTTTAGGACTGCGGAGGAGGTGCAGCTTTTCGGTCATAGGAGTCGTCAGGATCATCAGATCCGTAAAAACGAAGGCATAAACAGAGGTTTCTTTCGCCTTGTGCCGCAAAGCGCTCCGGATGGATGAGGACCTTGATCGATTGGGCGTAGTAGCTCTCGACATGATAGACCGGGACTCGTGTGTCACATCCGACGATGGAGAGTCAGCTCGTAGACTGCGATCTGTTTCTGAAGAGGGAAGGTTGTCTGTGTGTGTCACTTGATGATAGGCCCAATCTCCAGCGAAAGAGGAAGCAGCAGAGGACACGGATCCCATCCTACATAATGCGCTTTTGGAATTCCCAGATGTGGAATTATCGTGAGACGAGTCCAATGCATGGCACTCTTTGTCGGTTAAATAAATCCGGCGGAGTAATCCTTGCGCTACGAGTCTACGTTCTCTTCTAGCTAACTGAAAATCGGC